>JANZLQ010000008.1:28937698-28956023 GCA_026212715.1 Elanus axillaris
CATTCATAGCACGTTTCCCATACTTCCCCTCATTGCAATGACTTACTGTTTTTCAACCTATCCCGCTGGTTTCTCTTCTATTTATTTATGTCATTTATTTACTTAAACCTGCATTTAGATGAGAAACAACAAAAGATTGCCAATAGTTTATACCAGGATCTTATTCTGGGAGCTTATACTTACAGTATTTTAGCATTCTTGAAGAGATACCAGATATCTCACACTCCTGTAGCAAATTAGGTCTGTTTACAAGCTATTGCTTTTATTGATATCTTGCAATGAAGGTCTTGGGGCATCAAGCTGCCTATTTTCCCTTCAGCATGGCACTTTGGTCACAGAACCAGAAATGCTCCCTTTCCCAGCACCCCTTGAAATGATGATCTCTCTGAAGGACCTCTCTGCTCCTGGGCCATCCAGCTAATCATGGATGGAGTTCCCCAGCACCCTACTTACTGAGTAGCTTTTAGAAGTGTTGCTATGTTCAGGTGGCTTTTCACCATGAAGGTTTCCCTGCCCATGGCTGGGGTCCACTCTGGTATCCTCCTTTCCCATTCTGCTGCAGCCCCGGGGCAGGAGCCTAGACTAAACACTTGCCTGGCCAAGGAAACAGCTGGGGTTCCCGTCATTCACTGTTTGTCCAGAGTAGGCATGCTTGTGTGTGAACCCAGCCTCCCTGCCCCTCCTACAGTGACATCTTCATTCTCTCCTCCAGAGTTTTCGGAAATGGAAAACAAAGATTCAGGCTGTCTTGGATCCATGCATGGGAGCACGGCAGGATGACATCTATAAACATCCAGAAAATAATGGCATCATTTAACTTTCAGCAGAAGGCTTATTTATCTCTGAAGAGATTACACCAAGCATTTCCATGCAGAGCAGAGCAATGGAGTAGATGTAAAACCATGACAGGAAACTTTTTATACACGAAAGGGGATTGTAAATTTCTGGCATAAATTTATGGATTACATTCATGAGACAGTAAGTCAGATGGTTCTGCTTTACATCCACTAGAGATTTGCCCTTTACAGCCATTTGGAGTAGCAATGCTTAAACAGACTGGTAAAAGAAAGTTAGGGAGAGCAACATGCTCTGTCTCCTCAAGAGCAAGTCGGTGTTGGGGGGCATGGCAGGGGACCCTACCCTGCTGGAGACCCCAGCTTCTCATCCCAGGAACTGCACCCACAACTGAGCACAGCATCTCAGGAGCAAGGAACCATGGCTGCATGTATCCTGGCTGCACTGTGTGAGCTGGTGTGGGATCTTTGGCTAATCTTGCATGGGAAAATAAAGAGCAGGATCAAGAGAAAGCCTAAATTCATTGAGCCCAAGGCTGCAGTTGGCATTCTGGTGTGTGCACGCATGCCAGGCATGTGGAGGGTCAGGAGCTCTGGACTGGAGAATGGTCTGAAGCATGCTTCACTGGCAGAGGAGATGAAGTCTTGCCCCAGGCACGTGAAGGTTTCCAGGCAGAAGGAGATGGGTAATGCTGGTGAATAACCTTCAGGATGCAGAGCTTGATTCTCATCCCATTGGCTGTGGTCTGTTAGGAGTAGGTCATGACTCCTGGAAGCCCAGTCACTCAGAGAGTGTCATAAGCCAGTGAGGAACCTGTCCCAACCTCCTGCTCGAAAACAAAGGTACTGAATGTATAGCAGCGACTACCAGGTTTCTCAGACAGAGAAGGGGGCCCTTGGCAGCAGCATGTAAGGGGAACACCAGGCCAACTCTACTATTAAAAATTAAGCAGACAAAAGATTGATGGGGATGGTGGAAATGCCTCAAACACAGGAATGGACCAAGAGAAGTGCATTGCAAGCATCGCCTGCTCCTTTTTCTAATATGACTTCTATTTGCATGCAGTAGGAGCAAGATCTCATCTCCTGGCATTGGAGTCAACGTATATTTGTTGGAGATTCCTGAGCCCAAACCACCCAATCCCTGTGTTTGGGGTGGCAAGAAAAAAAACACACCCTCCCCAAAACAGTGATTCCCTGTGGAGCAGCAAAAGGGTGATGTGAGAGACACCATTACAATTTCTGGATGCAGGTTGAGCGGATAAAGCTTTAGGTGTTTCTGCTGAGCCATCCTAGCACTGAGGTCTCTGTGGGAGGACAGTAGATGTGCTTCATCTGAGAGACTGTGGAGTCCGGGCAGGCGGATTCCCCATGCTTCACTCATTGGGTAGGTAGAAGACACAGAGAGACAGAGGCAGAGACAAAAGGGGATCCTGTGGGTGTTAGACATAAAGAAATCACATGCTTTGGTCTCTGGGGTGTGTTTGGTGCTTTTATTCAAGTAGAAGAAGGAACACAAGTATGGAAAATGGAAATTCAGTTATTGTAGTGACACTCACAGGCCTGCTCTGACTTAGAGCTGAATGTACACACAAGCAGGTAATAAGACATATTTCCTGTCCTGAAGAAGATGTGGTCCAAATGCATATGACAGAGTGAAGGCGGGAAGAGAAACAAAAGGCAGGTGAGATTTGCACCCACCCAGCCGATGGATGTGGTATAGTGGGGATAGAAGAGAACCCTGCTGCTCTCCTAGAGCCAGTGCACAGCTACAGCCCCCACTGCCACCTTGGGAAAACTCCATGGTTGGAGCAATATCTGGCCTCTGAACCCCTCTGTAGCAGGTGATGTGTCTGGAGTCACAACTTCATGCACCTCTGTTTAGGCAGTTTTAGTATGTTTGCTGGAAAAAAAATGGGTGTAGCTAAACACTTTAACTGAGGTACTTTTATCAAGTGGAAATTACACATCTACAGGCCCTGCCGTCACCTATCACTGCTGTACCTGGGCAACACAAGTGACTCGAGGCTCCCAGGGCCCCTTCAGTTTAGTGATGATCAGCCCTGAATTACAGTATGAGAAGTGAAGGACTGGGAAGGAAAGTGAATCTTTTTAAAAGCCATTTAAAGCAAAGCAGGGTCCTTCTCTCATCCATTCTGCACTCTGGGTTAGTTCCCTAGGCCCTTGGTGTAATACTACTGTCTCTTCCCACGTGCCTTTTTCAGTGCACAGCAAAAGCAAGCTTTTCCCTCCTCCCCTCCACTGCAGTTAAGCTCTGTAGAGATTAGATACTGTGACTCTTGCTTATGCAGGTGTGAGCCAGTGCAGTCACAGGGAAGTGACTTGGGTCTTGGCACTGCTACAGTTTGCTCTGTTGTGCAAACAGGATCTCAGTACACAGCAGGCTTCCCACTCCTTACTCAGTTAGTGGTTTGTCCTAGGCTGACCTGGATGTAGCAAGTGAGAAAAATACTGGACGAAGCCTTCTTTAATCCTAGGTTCTCTTTTAACTACTAACCAAGCCGCCTCTGTACCAGCATGTCACATTGAGAGGATGTGGACAAATATATCTCTACTGAGGAGTGGCAGAGGCTGTAGTCTGCATTTAGAAATGCTGAGCAGCATGTTTTCCTAAGCTGGCTAATTAGTATGGGCTTGAAACTAACTGCTGCATTTAACTGACAAGGCAATATGCCCTTCACCCATCCCTTGAGATGTCACGAGAGTTATTTCTTTTGAAAAGCATGCCCATTAACTCATTCCTCTCTATCCACTTTGATCTTCTCAATATAATCCTTTCCCTCTGCACTTCTTTTCTCCCTACGGAGGAGACCGTGAAAGCAAATCATACTGATTTGCAACTGGCTCTTCCTCCCTTGCCCGCTGAGTTGCATGGCTGGGTCTCTGTGCCAGCAGCAGCAGACGGGGCAGCTCTGCCACCCTGGTCTCACATGAGAAGATGGGGAAAAGGCAACACTATGATATCAAAACGTTAGCACTGGTGCAACCATGAAAAAGATGCTGTTAGAGAAACTGAACTGCTGCAGATGCTTCTGTCCTTCTCCAGGGCAGCAGGGAGATCAGGAACAGGCAATGATTCAGCAAGTCACAATTTTTCCTCCCAAGTTGTTCCCCTGGGCTCTGGATTAAGCTAAAAATTGATGACCTGGCCTTTAAATGAGAAGGAGGATAGAGTTTTCTGACAAATCTCATTCAGATCCAAGTACTGTGCGACCCTGGTGCATGTACACCCATACACCCAGGTACTTGTGATGTTTCCCTGCACAAAGATGCTTGTTAATACTTCACAAAAGCAATTCAGAGTCTAAAGGCAAATGGTATTTGGTGGGAAAGAAAAAAAAAGGAATATAGCAATAAATATACACTGATATTTATGTCCAAATCCTGCTCTCAATTTGAAGCGTTCTGTACAAGGTCAGGAAATGTTTGTGAATATCCAAAGTTCTGTGTATATCCAAAAGAATTGAGAAGTTAATTGCCAAATTAACTTGGTAGAAGTGGCAAATCTGGCTTTGCATAGGAGTCAGAGGGATTACAGTGTTTAAGTTGCCCTTGAGATATGAGAGGCAACACTTTGCAAGATAAATGTTTATCTTTTGCATCTCCAGAAATGTCTTTGAAGAGACTCTTTTTGCTCCTACAAGGGTCTGTTTGGCACTTGAAGAGACTCACTAGCTTTGCATTTCCAAACAAGGATGCCTCTATTTTGGCTTCCACATTCAGGGAATGGGCTAACAGTAGCTGTATCCCAGGAGCGCCGAGCACTTCTCCACATTATTTACAGTTACTGCAAGCTGCAGATCTTTAGGACCACACAAGGTCAAGTCACCAGGACTTAAATCACTGCAGCATGGAATTACAGTCCTATTTTGAGCCACCAACATTTAAAAATTTTTCTCCAAGCCAGCAATTGCCTGCAGTATCATACCAAATTAAAAAAAAAAAAAGGGCAGAAAAAGGGTGAGGGAATAAGAGAGGTTTGGCTGTGAATACTGTCATTACACATTGTGCACCAAAGGAGATGACTTCAAGGATAAATGACCCTTGTGACTGACTTTCCCAAATCACAGGATGTCAATTTGTGTTTTGAAGGCACCTACTATGTATTTGCAAAGGACTGATGTGAAAAAGTGTATGCCGTCCCCAGACTAAATAAGTGTTGCTTTGTTTTCAACTTAGAAAAGAGAGAAGGAAATAAGGAAAGGAAGGGAGAGAAAGAAAAAGCATGTCACAGGTGAAAGCACATTCTCAAAGGTCTTGCCAGAGTGTCCTTACCTCAGCACATGCTCTGGCTTAACTTCATAACTGAATAATCCTGCTATCTGATACCACCTGAGAAATAAAGAGTATTCTTTAAAGCTCTTGCCTGTTTCACAGCACTTCCCTGTGACACTGTAATAAAGTAGGTTGCAGCAAGTATCCTGCATGCTATGCCTCCAAATGTACCAGTTAATTACTGAGCCCTTTAAACCTGTTAACAAGACAAGCCTTGTTCTTTCAACCTATTGCTTTTTGCCAAAAAAAAAAAAAAAAAGAAAAAGAGTCTGTTGGGCAAATAAATCTTTCCGGAGAAAACAGATTTGTTTCCAAATCAGTCAACTGTGCTGAACTGGAAAGGAAGAAATGTTATTTTTTCCAGGATGAAAGCAAAACAAGATCTCTCCCTGTTTACCTTGTCTCACCCATTTCTAAAGAAGGTCAGTTTAATTCCTTCATTACTTTTTCCTGCTGTCTTATTTATCTTGAAGTCTCCTAGTCTTTTTCAATTTCACTGGCAAAGCTGAGCCTAGTTGGTCCAACATAGGAGTGCACTGTGTTTTGCTCTTCACAGCCATGTGAAGATGCTGAATAGAACTGGATGAGCTCTAAGCATCCAGAGTTTTTCCTTTCTTCCTCACTTTCTCCATGCTCCTGAAAAAAACATAAATCTCAAGTGCTTATTGTTGATTTGGGTTCCTTTTAGCATCTTGTTAATTACAGATGCTCCTAAGCCTGTAAAAACAATTACAAATTCAGACTTCCCCAGCCCTCTGTGTTGTGCCATGCTGAAATACAAACCCTTGTACTACAAGCAACTTTTAATACTGATGCCTGGAACTGAGTCTGGAAGGAAGGAATGGCAGTAGAAATATGAGACAATATAGCAAGCCAGAGAAAAGCACTTTGTTATCTTCGTAACAGGTAGCTTTTAAGCTTTGGGCTTAAAAAAGGAAGGAGCTTTGGGCAGCTCTGGGGGGTGACTACAGTTCAACTACAGCTAGTAGAGGCCATCGGGTTTGCTTACACCAGTCCAGCTAGCATGCAAGCTGTGTTTTGCATGCTGGAGAGCCAAAAGGCAGAACTATATGTGCATTTCTTTAATAGTCATGGTCTGTAAGAGAGGGTCATTAGATCGGTTAGTCTGATCTCTTAGATGACATCTTAACTAAAGGAAAATGCACTGTGCTGAATACTCCTGTAAGTGCTCTCTCTTATTGTGCTGGGTTGGTTACACCAGTTTAACCTCTTCTGCCCTCAGGTACACTCCATTGACGCTGGAGCATCAGCGTCAACAAAACTGCCTGAAGGGAGGTATATGTTACCTGCCGATATGCAGGTTTTACCATAAAAAGCTCAGACACACGACAAAGTGCCCATGCCTTATCTTCAGCCTCTTCTGCCATTGAATTACCTCACTAGTGCCTCAGGCGCTGAACATGCAAACGCAGCTTCCAGAGGTTCCCTGGGACTCAAGGAGCTGTGAAGTGATGACTTAGGCAAGGTAGCCGGACCAGGTGCCAGTGCCCTGAATGCAGCTGAGCAAGTCTAGAGGCAATCTGGGTTCATGCAGTGCACATACGGAAGAAGATAGAAGAGCCACCATGGCTCATGGCTCCCTGTGAAACTCTCCAGTGGCATGTTGAACGCATAGCTGGACTCAGTCTGAATTGGGCTTCTACACTCAAGGCCACAGCCCTGTTGTACTATAAAACGTGTTACTTTCACAACCAGAAAACAATAGGATATGATATATCGCAGTGCCTGCATGGTTCTGCAGCTCTGCTAGGAAAATGACCAGTAATTTCACATCTTCCAGAGCAATTCCAGTTCAGGTGCCAATGTTAAGTGCAGCAGCCCTTGCAAAACAAACCAGTGCTCTCTCATGCTCCCCTTTGGTCAATAGTCAGATTTTATCCACTGTCTTGGAGCTGCCAGTGGTTTTGTTTCACTGTGTCACCCTTCATCTGCCCAGACACTAGAAGTTTAGTCAAGCATTTTGCTCTTGTCTGACTTTGCTGGCACAGGAGGCAGATCTTCTGGTACGCACTGTCCCACCAGAAGTGTTTTCCTTGTTTCAGTGTTTGTCCCTTTCAGAGATGGTGCAGGGCTTTTTGAAGTTGCCTAGGAACACCAGGGGGAGGGAGAGCCTTTATGGGATGAGGTCATCTGCTGATTTCCAGGGAAGATGCCAGCCCAGGAAGCACAAGTAGTCTTTCCTGGAGTGCTGCATTTCCGAAGGGACAACACCTCTGGCAGGGAGAGGCACGTCTCTTTCTACACACCTCTGGCATATGGGTTTCTGTTAGAAGTAATTGCCTCGGTGGCACTTTCTCCATACTGGATCCTGTGATGACAGCAACTGATTCCATAGTAAAAAAAACATTTAGAAAATGCTACCTACCTCATCCTAGCTCAAGCACCCACTGCTGGGATATATGGACTGTTCTTAAATGCCAGCTGATCTATTCTGCTGACTTTCATGGGAATGGATCCATGCTCCATCATCAGTGTTTTCAGTTCTCTAACCCCCTCAGATTTCTGGGGGTTGTCATTTTGAGTCATTGTTAATACTAAAGAAAGTATTTTCAGAAAACCAAATACAGTGGCTGTGAAAATTGTCACACTCCCACTGAAGTCAACAGGAGTTATTTGAGTGGGAGCAGGTGGCACCTGCTTTTTTCTTTATAACCAGTATTTATTCACTCACTCTAGATGCTCCTAAAATCTTTACACTGTGAACCCTTCTCTACATAGATCTAGTCCAGCCTGCATGAAAGCAACATTTGCCAGCTGCGCTTCCAAGAAATTACACTGTGCAAATAATTACCCTAGAGGAGAACAGCCTTGGCAGCAACTACCTGAGTACTGGAGAAATGCAAGTAGTCAAAGGGCAAGGCTTTGGGGAGTGCTGCCATAAACTATCTGGTGGAACGTATTAGGGAGACATTCAGCAAATGTGACTGAGACCTCTGATTCTCTGCCAGCTGTCAGGTTTGGAATTACAGCCATAACAATTAGCCATGATTACTTCCCAATGTTGTTAAGTACAGTGCAAAGATCACCAGTTAGAACCGTTTCTTTCTGTGATATTTAAGTGTGGTGCCAAAGAAAAGTATCAGATCTCAGGACTGAAGACTAGTGATGGATTGACAGGTGTGCTCAGGGAAGAGACAGGAGGATCAAGGATCAATATTTACTGCTCATACTTAGCAGGTCTCTCTTCAGACATGTACTGGCAGTATCTGTTAAAACACAGTCATTATTAAATAGATAAATAAAGATAACAACATTCCCAAGTAGTGCCGTAGAGGTTACAGAGGCATCCCATGACCATAGTAGTCCAGCCAGTTGCCCTGTAGTTTGACCTAGCCAACCTTAAGCTATTCCCTGTTCAAAAGCATGAAGAAAAGACCTGATTTGTTACATGACCAAAAGGATCAAATGTTAATAAATTATTGGGCTTTACCTAGGACTCATGTCCACCATTAGAAGGCCACTGGTTTAGGCTACTAAGATCTCATAGACAAAAGTGATGAACAAATGCCTGAACTGAAGATCTTCTGTAGGAGAACCCTTGATGCCAGGTAATCAAAAGAAGTGTTTCCAGCTGAGTTTCCCTGGTGATCATAGCCAAATTTGGGACATAGCATCTCTCTGTGCAGCTTGGGATACCGGTTACTAACTGAATTCATAGGTAGTATCAGATAGCATACCTTATGCAAAGGCATTGTGATTTGAAGCAGGATTAAACAAAATATTCTAAGCTCGCTATACCTTAATTTTGTATTTCAGGTTTATGCTTTCAGTGAGTACAGGCTGAGGGCTATTTACTCTGAAGGGATTGGATAATCTCACCACAGCCAGTGTTTTCATTCTTCATTTAAATTCTCCCATACTCCTATCTCATATCCTCAAGGCTTTCCCAAAGACTTTGGAGAGTGAAGTGAAGATGGGGTTTGTGCAGAGAGATGAATCAGTTCAGCAGACCAGCTTGGAAGACCTTTCTTATCCTTGTTGACCTCAAAACTTGGTGTAATGTCAAAGGGTTCACCTAGAGATGTCATAAGTCTAGTCATGCCTAGTTTGCAAAGTCTAAAGTTGAGGTGTTTGAGCCTAGGCTATTGTGGTCTGTAAAAACAGTTGATGCATACAGAATTACTATTTTTAAGACCCAGCCAAATAATATACCATCAGTAACTAACTCAATGCATTCTTGAGTACCTACTCCAATCACCGTGTCCTAATCAGTGTTTAGTTCTTGGCTTGGCTGCTGGACACCTCCTAGCCAAGAGCTGTGATATGGAGCTGTTCAGTTATAAGTGATCATGGGAGGCAGAGTCATTGTTTACCTTCCCTGACAGAACAAATGCAACTCTTACAATCAGGCTTTGGTTAAATGCTTAAAGAAAGAGCATTTCTGTCAGATCAAACGAATGCCCATGGAAACCAACCGTGGCAGAAATTAGTTTAGTTAAACATTTGAACTAATCCTCTCTGAAATTCTTTTGGCAATGTTTATTCAGCTTTAATTGTTTCATGAACACACAACAGTTTAAACAGGGCCTTAGAAGTTACATCAAGCCCATACGGTTCATTTGATACAATTTAATTTGACCACTTGAGAGGCATAAACATTTTTAACATGTGAATTAAAGGTGTCTCTGGAAGGCATTCAGCTTTTCACTAAATGTTGTTAAGAAGTAGACAGAAGCCAAACACAAGACTGTTATACAGAGTCAGTAATCTGATATTCTGCTATCATTACCACGAAGCTCTTTTTCACAGTAAAAACACCTTAGACTTGAGATTCCAGGAAGAGGTGATTTTTTTTTTAATATGAAAGAGTAGATGCTTTGTTCTTCTATAATTAGTGGAAGAAAAATCTTGCTGAAGTTTGCATAAGTTTGTTATACAAGATCTGGAGTTATACTGCTCCCTTACAGGACACAACCTAGTAAGTTATTGTTCCCAATATTGCTAAAAATTGTGTGGTAGTGTAAGGTTAGCAATTATACAGCAAACTGTTTGATTTTCTGTCTTCTCTGGAGACAGTGGAAATCAGTGGGTAAAAAAATAACCCTCAAATATTCCCTCAGCTCAAGCAGAAACCTTTTAACTCTACATCAAGGTGAAGACCCAAATTTTCATTAAGTTATATTGAAGTCAAAGGCTTCAAAGACATCTCTGATGCTTTATTGTCCAGGAAGAAGTAAACAGTGTCCTATGGCTACCCAGGGAAGTTTGTCCTAATGGAGGAGTGGGCATGAGCATCTTAGGGCAAAAATCTTGTGCACATACTAGGAGGTACAGGACCAGCTTCACATGGATAACACTGCCTCCAGGTTTCCCATTTCCTCTTGGTTTGTCCCTGGTAACAGATGTAGCTGGAGAGATACAGCTGCTTCTGAAAATCCCAAGCACCTGCAAAATAGGAGGTGCCAAAAAGTACTGATATTTATAGGGTGTGAAGCCACTTGTGGTCCAGGCTCGTTGAGATTTCTGGATCTGCTGAGGAGAAAGATCTTGGTGGGGGGAAGCACCATGCGGCAAAATGTACCTTATACATTTGACCTTGGGTAGATTTGGTCTGGGAGAAGAGTGACATAAACACATCTAAAGGGTGTTTCAGCCTAAGGCAAAGTGCTCCCAGAACTCCCCAAAGTATTTGTCCTCCTCCAGAGATTTGTGAGGGTATCTAAGGGCAGTTAGACTACTGGCTTAAGTGCCTCAGCACAGGCTGAATGACAGGATGAATCTTGGTTCCAGAGTCCACAAAAATATTTACATAAGCCAGTGGTTACCACTTCAATTTATTATGCAAAGAGGAAGAGAAAGGAGAAAAACAGGAAAGAAGAATTATCTGCCTTCTGAGCTACTTAAAGTAAAAGTGAAAGGACATTTGTCAGTCAGACCTTTGAAGAGCAAACTCAGCATAATGCTGAGAACTAAGAGGAAAAAAAGAAAAACAATTGCTTATGTTCATCCCTTTAGCTGCTGTTCTCTTCTAAAGAACCTTTTCTTGCCTAGTCTGGAGTGACTTGTGACCTACAGTTTGCTACCAACAAACACTTGGTGGTTGACAGCAGTACAATTTGTCCACAGAAAGATGGCTGTGAAAATGCTCCAACACAGTCCAGACTTTCTAGAAGCTTATCCAAACAAACACAAAATTACAACTAAATCTTGATATAGCACTTCTCATCCCCAGATTAGAGTCACCGTTTTCTACCCAGACATGTTCTTTTTTGCTCTAGACCTGGCCAGGTGGATATCTATCCCTGGGAAAGCCAGGTAAAGGGGAAATGTGTCACTTGTCTACTTTTGCCAAGGGGAGAGCAGCAATGAAGTCCTTCAAGGACAGGTACAGAGTGGAGATAGAGGGATGGACCTCAGGGAGTTGCAGAAGATGTGAAGACTCTCACTTTGAGGGTCTGGGACAGCCAAGGTTGGAGGGGGTAGGTAGAAAGAGTAGGAAGTGAATGGAAGAATAAAGTTACAGAGGTTTGGGAGAGGGTGGTACAGCAGAGGTAGGACTGAGCAAACTCTGAGAAAAGTGCTGAAGATATGTTGGGAAGGGCAGGTGGGGATGGGAAAGGTGGATTGGGAAGTTGCAGGCTGTGATGGCACTGGAAGAAAAGGAACAAAGAAGTGAAGTACTCTGGGCTCTGAGGTGAGAGGCTGAGGATAAAGAAATCAAAGGGTAGCTCTCTTTTCCCCCAGCTTTAGCAAGAATACTTCTCAGCAGAAAGACATGAATGTGTAGGACCTCTCTATTCTCTCCAAACCCATAACAAAGGGGTGGCCATCTACAGTCACTTTTTACTTTGATCAGTGTGTTAACAATACTTTAAGTCTCAAAGGACTTCACAGGAGAGCAGTACTACTGTTGTCCTATGGGAGCAACAAGACTAGCCAGAGGTATTTATCACTTTTTCAGTGTAGGCCTGCTCTGCAGACACATCTGAGACTTCAGGGGATATGTGGTTGCTGCTGTTAACTACAAACTTACTCAGCAACAAAAGCACAGAGCTCAATTCAGGCTGCAAAAACTCAAATAAGAGCTTGTGCAACTGGACCACTTGCAGCACAGACACACAGGGGGTCTTGTTCTTTACACACAAAATTGTTGTGCAATTTCAGATCCCTGAGGGTACCCAAGAGATCTCTGCAGCCTGTCAGATACTACAGAGGTCTTATGTGCAACTTTTCCCTTTGCAAGAAACAGGTGAAAGCCATACAGGATATGTTTTGGCATCTCAGATAGCATTAGATGCATCTGCATGAGTAAGCTGTCCTCATAGTCTCTATAAGATTACAGCTCTACTGCTAAAAAAAAGGCAGCAAGGACTGCTGCCAAGACCAATCAGCACATACTGACTCCTGCCCATACTGCTTAGGGCTTGCACTCTCCTGTCCATGCTGCTTGGTTTTGGATCTCCTCTGAAGCTCATGTGGTCTTTCTGTTACCTTGAGAGAGAAATACTTTCTGCTTGTTGGTTTTTTTTCAGTAGGAAGTGTGTGAGATACCTTAATGGCTTTTTTACAGAATGCCCACGAACATACATTGTAAGCCTGAAGGTATGTAACGCTGTTGGGAGTGGTGGAGGGCTGCTTTGGGTAGAAGGAGCCAAACCTGGTGCATTCTTATCCATACTGTGTTTGGGAGCAGTCCACAGGGTTTTTTTCAGAGCACTGTGTATCTGCGGTCACCACATGCATGACGATTGGTCAGCTGATACTGGCCACCACTAACATCAGATGACATTTCTAGCTTAAAATGAGTCACTGCCATTGCTGTCTATGGTTTTCTTATTGCAGTCAGTCTCACTAAACACTCAGTTGTTTGGCAAGTTGGGTAGCAAAAAAAGGGGGGAAAAAGTAGTTGCTTAAGAGCTACTGCTTTTTGAGAGCTTGGGATTTCCACTGCTTTTCACTGGTCAGCAAAACCTGCTAAGCAGAACCAGAAGGCTGCAGCTCCTGCATGCCGCTGTCGGTTTGGGTTGGAACATGCTACTTTGGTGTGCGTAACCGAACCGTGAGAACAAGGCTTGCTGCCCTGCAAACCCCGCCGCGCCTGCATTTTAATGCTTAATGTAATTCTTGGCCTGCTGTCATTTTGGCAGCACTTTGACTGCAGACCTCAATTTAATACAATTATTAAATGTAAGATGAATACCATGTAGGATACATCAGTCATCAAATCCTAGGCTAGAGGTCTGGATCTCAAGAGATGATGTTGCCAGGCTCCATGCTCAGAGTCAAACACAACCCATGCTACCCGAGGTGATGTTTCTCCAACTTTTTCTTAAAAAACACCTGCCCCAAAAGAAGCTTTGGTAGCTCTGTAGGTCCCAGACCCACAGCAATGACACAGTGAGCCACAGTGCCCCTGTTCTCATAAGGTGTTGATCTAGGAATCAAGAGGACTGGGCATTGCTTCCCAGTTCTCTTGCTGACCTACTGAGTGACCCTTCTAGACTTCCCAAACTTATGGAAGAAGAAATTATGATATTGACTTTACCTGACAAAGCACTTGGATGAAAAGCATTTTTTTAATAAAGATCTACAGACTAAAAAGCCCCTGATATTATTAGCATTTAATAGTATTATTAATAATTTAAAATAATCACTATTATTAAAATCAGAGAATAACTCACTTTAATATCCTTGGAACACAAAGCCTCATCTAAGGAATTATTTTTTTTCTTTTGTGGAGGGAACAACTTAGGGGAGTGGTCACCTTTCTTGACATCCATAGGATTTGGAATGCAGGTTGCTGGATGGTGAGGGATGCAAATTCCTGCTCTTTAGTGTGTTGTTTTCACCCCATCTGTATAGGACTTTAGCAGGAAAGCAAATGGCTCGTTCTCATAATCAGCTTACTAAATTCCCTCTCTGATGGAGAGCCTGTAGCAAACCATCCCCAGTTAAGAGCTGATGAGAATGGTGGAAGCACAGGGTCATCATACACATAGTCCTTTGCCTTTCAGAGTTGGAAGCTTTGCAGGGCCCTGGGGATCATAGGGGTGTTTTTAGAAGGGAGGCTTCAAATGCATTCCCTACTCCTTTTTTGAGAGCAAACCACAATTACATGGGGAAAGTATAGTGAAGGTATTTGACTGCCAGGCACTGGACAGAAGATTTGCAGGAACACTTGTGTTTGTATGGCTTGGATTATTTAATCTGGAATGTCCTTTGACTTGACTCCCCTGTCCTCTTCTCCTCCAGCACACAGAGAAGAGTGGGGCTCTTGGGGGACTTCCATCTCCCCCATGCAATAATTTTGCTTCTGACATGTATGAGGAGTAGGAACAGGACTGCAGCAATAAATAAATACCAACATGATTAAAAACAAATGTATGAAGCTTTATTAATGATACACTGGAGAGAATGGAAGCGTGCTATGCCAGAAACACCATCAGGAACTGAACGGATGTCAAGGGCTACATAGACTGATGTTAAGGCAGCAGAAGGGGGCAAAGCAGTGATTTATTATGCAGACAACAATATCTGAGCCTGCAGTTGGATATTTCCTGTTTGATTAGTAGAGTTGTTTTGAACTAGGACAGATCAGACTCAGATCTATGCAGGTAACGTACTTCTGTCCACAGGAATTGCCATGTTTTCTCTTGTTTTCATTATTCAGCACACACCCTGCCCCTCCACCCCACACCGCTTCCATCTTGCCTTCTATGCTCACAGTTCTTGGAGAAGTTTTGACAACCTGAGGCCCATCCATCCTGGCTTTGAAGGCATTTCTGGAATGACAGCTGGATTGTCTGGATGCCCAGCAAAACTGTCAGGAGGCTGACAGTCTGGTGATACAGGGAAGCTCTTACTCTGAAAGTACAGTTCTTTTCCAGCGTTTTTCCCATTTTTGCCAGTGATGCATTTGAAATGTAACCACCACTTATGCAGTGCTTTACTCCAGTGAGTAATTATCTGACAGCTCCTATTCTGAGAGCTCATGGAACTGCATGTAGACAGAGAAGGAAACAAGTCATTTGCATACAGAGCAAATATTTTGTCATCACCTGCTGTTCATCCTAATGAGATTTTGCCAGACTCATTAGAATGATTCCACGCTTCTTAATACCCACTGGGATTGCTTTATTATTTGATAGAGTCAACAGTTGGCATACGCCACAGTGTCTTTGTATTCAGCTCCCTTGAAACCTCCGAAGGCAGCTAAACAAAGGCAGTGAATAACCAGTTTTGTTTCCCTCTTTCTCCCAGGATATCTTAATGCTGACACCAGTGACTTGTAGGCATCACGGTTAAAGGGATCTCTTTATCAGCCCACTCCCACTGGCTTCTGAAGGCAGTAGGCATCTTTTCGCTAGGAACTGGCTTGTCTCTGCATGGCTGAAAGCAAAGACCCTGAGGGTACCTGCTCCCTGCAGAGGACTGATGGGGATTTCTGTTTTTCTACTTCCCCTGCTGGTTTTAAAAAACCTTGTTTCTAAATCGGTTGTTGGTGTTTTTTTCTGTCCTGTTACTCTATCAAAAAGCTATATTGACAACAGGAAAAAGCCCTAATACACAGACAGGGAAGTGATGGAATTTAAAAAAGTACTCAGCTGTTGATTAGTTCACTTCAATAGGAAACTAAGGAAGATTTGGGCATGGCCCAAATTTACATGGCCCTTTTTGTGTGTCAGCTTATCATAAGAGTTGGTTATCATGGACAGAGTGCTATCAATTGCAGTAAAAACAACCTACAAAATACAGAGAAGTACTTTTTCTCTAGTCTGCCAGCTGTAATAATCCAAGGTGTTCCAATAGCATTAGCAGAATATAATTGGTTTGCATGTTACTTATAACAATGTGGGGTAAAAAAAAATCCTGAAGTGTGATATTTGACAGTGTCACTTTAAACAAATCCACCCTAGATGATTTTTGCTTTGGGAGACTCCTTTTACAAACAGACCTTGCCAAGAGCCAGAGTAAACACTATGTTAATCTTAGATCAGCCTTTAATTTCTCCTACTTCCTTTCCCTTCCCCTTTCCTTTCTATTTCCTTCCAAGACAACAATATTATAGACAATTTAACTCAGATATGTCCATAGCTGAACAACAAAAATCACCACAGAGGACAGTGAGAATAGCAATAAACTCAACATAGTAATTATTTTCCTGTCATACCAGCAATTACAAAGCAAAGAAAGAACAACTGAGTGCTCTTAACCTGATATTGATCATTTAATTTTCTCATGCCATGTAATATTAAACAGGCTAATGTTACTACAGGGAATCCTGGCAACAATTAAGTGTAGTTATGAAAAACTCAGACTCATTGCAGGCTCAAGCAAGGGGGATAACTCACTGTTCACACCAGTGGTGATAACTATGTGCAATGGAAATAGTGAAATTAAAGACATATTAATACTTCTGCATGTATTCACCATTTCAGTGAGGTTCATATCTGATCCAGCTCCTGCCAGGTTTGTGTTAACATGATACAGACTGTTTACTTGGAGGTCCTGCAAGGCCAACCTGTTGGTCAATGATTGGCATAGGCTAATCGGGAATTGTAGCTTCTGTCTACAAGGTGAAGAATGAACTTGGCACCATGTTAACTCAGGAGCATTATGACTCACATACTTTTCATTCATGCTGTGTGCTGAAACCTCATCGTAGCTAACACACGAAGAGCCGAGTTTGAGGTTTTTGCTGTTGGGCTGGTTTCAAACTTGAATCACCTGTTGTTCAGTCCACGGAGCATATGCCTGTCTTTAGACTTGGAAATTTGGTTGCCAAAACATAGGTGCTGGTTGGCTTGAATATCCTACCTGGTGTCTAGCTGCTCCTCCTGGAGACTACTAATCTCCCACTAGTTTTGAATAATATCTGCCAGTCCTGTGTGAATAGCCAAAATATAGGAGGATATCTCAAAAGAAAACTGATACCTATGTTTGGGCAACTGAATTCCACCTCAGCATTTGGTTCCATGAACAGCTCTTCAGACGCTGCTGATGGCACTGACTAGATTTCAGTTGACTCTATTGGGAGCTTAGACAACTGGCTTATCTGTAGACACCAAGTGTATGCTACAGTTTCCAAAACACTGGCCATTGAACTTGTCCTGCCATAACATGGTTGGGCTCCAGTTGCCTCTCCAGATGGACATGTGCCTCCTGTAGATACTGTGCCATATCTGTCAGCCTGAATACCTCAGGTATCTCACTGCATCTCAGATGGCTCTTGGTATCTATGTGTGAGCAACTTAACTGACCTCATGGAGTGTATTTTAAATGTCTCCAACAAGGTGACCTTCCAGTGCTGGCCTCAAGGTTTATACCATGAATGATAGACAAATCTCCTTATGAGAGCAAACTCAGACCTCTGTTTAATTGAGAGCACAAATGAAACCACAAAGAGTCACTATGGGAGGAGAAAGAATGGTGAACAGACACTGTGGGGTGAGGTTTTCTTCTCCATGCTTTCATGGCGGGTGCAGTAGTGGTTCCTCAGAAGCATTCTTGTTGTAAGAATGCTGTCAGATACAGAGGAAGCACTGAATTTGAACCATATGTGGAGGCCCTGCACAATGCAATATCATTTACAGCTCCATTAATTTTAGTTTCTGTTATTTCATGTTGCACCACTTTAACATCCCTAGGCAAATTATCATCAAAGTCCTACTCAAATTAGCAAAAGGTTGAATTTTTCCTTTCCTGATTTATGTCAAGGACAAGAGTCCTGATTCAGACAGGTTAAGAAGCTCCACCTCAAACCTTCCGCTACTTCTGCAAGACATTAAAGAGAGTTCAAAATGTTTGGATGGGTTTGCTTTTGTTTCCATTTCCTGAGGAAAGCTGGAATGATTGACATTTTCAGTATTTCTGACCATCCCCAAATCCTCTAGCCACTGAAGGGAAGGAGGGAGAGAGAGGATATATCAGAGAGGTCAGGTAATCAGACATTCCCTCCGGGAAAGGATCATTAGTTAAAGAGGAATGGAGTCTGATGATGAGCGCATGGTCTTGTGGAGGGCAAGCACAGAAAGTTCTGACACTGAAATTTTTATTACTCCTTTTATTTTTGTTTTATTTTCCTTTTATTTTTCCTAGTCTCCATAGAGATCTCTGTCGTGGTTTCAGCCCAGTGGTAACAAAGGACCACGCAGCTGCTCGCTCACTCCCCCCACCCGCCTCCGGTGGGATGGGGGCGAGAACCAGAAAGAGAAAAGGAAAGAAACCCGGAACCTCGAGGGTTGAGATAAGGACAATTTACTGGGGCAACACAA
>JANZLQ010000008.1:28956123-28992138 GCA_026212715.1 Elanus axillaris
TCAGGTCAGCTGTCCTGGCTATGCCCCTTCCCAGGTTCCTGTGAAAATTAACTCTATCCCAGCTGAACCCAGGACAATCTCTTCATTGGAATTCCATGGTTTTCACGATAACCTAAACCCAAAGAAGCCAGAAGAATAAAAGTTGCCAGTGGCACAAAATGTGGGCAGATATAGAAAAACATGCCCTCTAGGAATTCTTGCAAATGCAGAACCTGCCTACGGAAAAAAAGAAAAATAATGCAAGTGGAAATATTTTTTCCTTTAAATTGGAATTTGGTTTATTTTAAAAATGAGCCTATCTAAAGTTGTGATGAACATATGTTAAAGCCTAAATTTGCTCCATTTAGTCAAACAATTTGAGTTATAATGAAAAAATACTTTTTGTACTAAGCACTCTAAGTTCACTTACCAAGTTTTGAGGAAAGGTGAAAAACACTGAATTTGTGAAAGTCATCAACTAAGCAGAATCTATGGGTGTCCTCAACCAAATTTTGAAGTAAAATTGTTTGCTTTTTTTGTTCAGCTCGGGCCTCCACATTATCTGTGGTACTGCAATGAGGACGTTCTGGATCATCATAATAATAATGGTAGCAATAGAAGCTGCTAGCCAGTGTGTCCTCCAGAAAAGAACACACCCCGGAGTGTGTGGCACAGGACATTTGGGCAGCTCTGCAGGGAGCCAGGTTGGGCCCTGCAGTTTATTAGCTTAGGCTCAGCACTGTGCAAACACAATTACACACCTCCCGAACCCTTCCTGACCTTAAAATCCTAATGCTGCCCTCACATGGCACTGCACCTGAATTGATAAACCACACTGCACTGAGTCAAATCTTATCTGCAGACTTATCTGCAGTCCAGATAAACTGACCGTGGCTATTTGACAGATGGATGATCTTACTCACTTTCAGCTGAGAGTGTGTTTAAGAGTTGGAGAATGAGGAGAACTTGTTTCCCTCTTCTAGTCTCTGGGGTGAGAAGATGAGCTTTATTTATCTAAAATCCTGAAAATCTAGGTGACCAGATCAATTCAATCGCTTCATTTTCACAATTGCGTCTTTTTAAAATAAATGTATTTTAGGAATTCTGTACTTTTTACTTTTCATTTAATTCCACGTTCTGTGGGACTAGAATCTAACATAAACTGAATAATGTAAAAAAAGGAGTGGATCACCCACCATTTCCTGCTCTAATAAAAATGATAAAAGTTATGCTTCCAAATAAACATATGTTAAGCTACATGACTGTTTAAATCAGGGGCCTCCCATGCTGTTTATCCTCTCGTACCTCTTATGCTTCTGGTTAACATTAACAAAAAGAACAAAATGTAGTTTTAAGAAGCCGTACCCTCTCTTAAATAAAGAGATGCAATTTAGTATTTACCAAGCAGTGAGAATATATACTCCTTAACGAAAACAAACAAGCATGAATGCAAAGCAAGATTAAAATAGCTACTATAGACCAAGGTTCCTTGCCTGATGATTTAAAACATGCTCACATTTATATATCTTATTCTAAACCTATTCCTTCTGAAAGCAATCCATGTAAATTCAATCACAGCATTTCTTAATTACACCTGCTGCCTTATTCCAAGCCATGGATGGTATTGTCAGTCTCAAACATCTCTATTACCCAATACTGTCAGCCTGCTTCTTGGAGAAAACTATCTCCATCCAATGTGACATTTCAGGAGAGAAGGCTCCATACAGCCTCCTTATTGTCCAGTAAGTCAATACTCTCTACCTCCTGACTCAACTCTTCTACACAACAAAAGTACAGGAGAGTCTCCAACGAGACTCTCCATTGCTGTTGTCCCTTTCTATTTTGTCCAGGGAAAAAAAAAGTCAAAGCAACCTCACATGAGATCATTCACGTTTTCTTCCACAAGAGACATCTAACCTCCACCTAAAGTTTATCCTATCTAATTGTTGCTTTATGCAAGAAGAGTCTCTCAATACAACCCAGTATCTGATCTTGCCTTACCTTGAACTTGATAAAAGCCCTTGAGAAGGGCTGGTCCTATCTCCATCTCAACCTTGCAAGGATCCTGGACTTTTTCCAGTTCAGCATCTAGCTGGCACGTAAAACAGAAACAGCAATAGTGACAGTGATGAATAGTCTGCTCTTGGCTGTTGCTTGCATTCACACTGCTGGATACCCCTACAGCATTTGATTGCATAAACCATTAAATCATTTTGTCCACATTAAGGCTGTTTGGTCAGCATTACCAGATCTAAATAACAATCTCTACAGAGGAAACTGGTAAACTTGTGCCCAAAGTAAGCAGACATTATCCAGAGAAAGTCCATCTGTTGAATGAACTTACCGCTCTCTCAGGACTATGGCCATCACAGCTGTGGAATTATTTAAACTCAATTAATGATTTTTGTTAAAAAAAAAAGAACTTAATAGATACTTTTGGCAGCTACTGTACAGCTTACTTGTTATATAATTGAAATTATACAAGCAATTAAAAGGCAATTATAATCAGCAAGTGAGAGACTTGTGGAAAAATGAGATGTGGAAAGACAGCAAGGCTGTGGATAATTCATTCTGTCTTAAACAGTTGCTTGTCTTGGTGGGTTCCTTCAGCCAGAGATAAGCAGAACTACAATGCAGCATTCAGTGGGAAGAGAAATCACCAGCTCCCCAAACCAGGTGAGTTCCAAAGATGTGGACACCTGGGAGAGCGCCAGATGCAGCAAGCAGGAGAGGCCAAAGCTGTGCTACAAGGACATTGCTTTCTCAGCAGCGGCCACAGCATCCTCAGAACCCATTTTCTCCCAGGTTAAACCCCATTGTCCCCACACTATTCTTCCCCCATTTCTATCCCAGGTTCTCCCTTTCCCATCTGCCTCCACCATGCCGTAGGGCAAGAAGAGCTCTTGAACTACAGCTCTCCCTCAAAGGCTGTGTTGTATTTGTAAACCCACCTGATGTCTATCACAACATGAGTCTACCCCCCCAACAACTGCCTGAAGGCTGGGGAGACCTTTTTTAGGAAAGGGGAGCAAACAAGCAAACAAAGACAAACTCTTCTCCTTTCTGCATGTAATACTTTTTTTATCTGCTTGTCATCACATGTATTTTGGAGCCTCAAAAAGCCACATGAAAGAGATGGATCATTTCTGCATGTCGGGCTTGCCTCTCCACCACACGCGCTATGTGTTTGCCGGCGCAGTCAGCAACATGGCAGCCCCTCTGGCAGAGGGGGCTATGCCCAAATGTACTCTGATGCAAGGACATCATCTTCCCTGAAGGGTCTGAAAATGCATCATGACCTATGCATGTCACTTTAAAAGTCAGGGTAGGGGGCAGGGAAAGCCTTCCAGTAAGAAATGGTGAAAATCAGAGCAGGAGAAGGAATCTGAGCTTGCATTGAAGCTGGTGGTTTTTTTCATATGCTGCACATCTCATGTTACAGGCTCTGTTTGTCAGTAGCTTGAGGCAGCCATTTTAATAAAAAACGAGACAAAGTTTAGGGAAGACAGAGAAAGAGGTGCATGTGTGTGCATGCTTTTACCAGTGCTGTTGCTGACAAACTAAGTTGATAAAGTACATTTCTTGCTTGGGGGGACACAACTCTCCCCCTTTTGCCACTGCAGAAAGAAAATGTAAAATATGTCTACAAAGCCACAATAAAAACATGCTAATGTGTTGAGGGGGCTTTTTCTGCACTTCAGACTCTGAGAATCTTTCTGCAAAAACCATTCAGTAACTTCTGCATGAAGGTTCCCAGATGAGTTACTCCGGTTAATGTTGGAAGGGGTTAAGGATGAAAAAATCCCAGATGCAACCCTGGCTTTAAATCTGCCTGTTTAATTTGGTCCTGGATGCCTCAGCAGGTGTGCCATGTATTTTTTTGTGCTTCTGGACTTGGGCCAGCCAAAACCCTCTATTCCAGAAGGTTCCCATCTGCCTTTCTCACCTGCCTCTCCATCACACCAGTTTCTTTTCTCATCATTTCTCCAGCCCATCTTTTCAGGGTGTTCTTGGTGGACAGAGGGAACATCTAATCCATGCTTGTTGGGCCAGGTATGTGGGAAGGGCTTTTTTTTCCTGTAGAAAATCAGGAAGCCTGTGTGGAGGAAGCCAGTTTGCTGTGATTAGAAAGCAGGCAACAAAGGAGAAGGCAGAGGCTCTCTGGGCAAAGTTTCTCCAGGGAGTTGCTACAAGCCACAGACCCACTGTGATGTTGTTCTTGATTTAGAATCATAGAATCATCAAATCATTTAGGTTGGAAAATATATTTAAAATCATCAAGTCCAACCATTAAGCTAACACTGCCAAGTCCACCACTAAACCATGTCCCTAAGTACCACATCTACAGTTTCTCCAGGCACCAGTGTGTGTGTCTCTGCTCCTCTCAGAGTAAACAATAATCAGGCTATTTTTTACTCCATCCACAACCTATTTTTAGGGCTTCACTTGTTATTAACCCTCTGCAGAAGTGTGAGGAGCACGCATGCATCTCAGCACACGTACAGGAATGGTGCATCCAGCACCCCAGCCCTGGAGCTGCCTGCAGGGCAGGTAGGAAATAGGCAGTAGCACCAGAAATCCTAAATTTTCCTTCCCATGATGGAAGCAGAAAAGTGGCCCCACTGACACACTGCCCTCTCCTGCTGTGCAGGCAGTGTAAGGCAGGGGTTGATCACTGCAGACTGTGTGGGGCAAAGTGTGTCTGTCTTCATGAGTGATGTAGCCAGCATGACCAGCATAGGGTCCTTCTTCTCAAAATCTGCAAAACCAAGACTTTGGTTTACTTTAGTTCTTTACTTCTATTTTAGCTTTTGATAAAACAGATGACATTATAGCCAGGAGAGCCTGCCTCTCCCCTTGAGGCGCTGCCCAAGGAGTAGACAATAACAAGTAGCATTGATTTATTGCTGCAGAGGAGGTAGAGAAAGAGGAATGTAATAAATGCTGAGGAGATGAGAAATGCACCCATTCCCTCACCCCCTACACATGCACACACTCTCACAGGCACTCGCAGCCCAGAGAGGGAGAGGAGGTTATCTGCCATGAACCAGCACATTGCTGAAATTCTAATGAAACAAGAGCCAAAGCAGGTAGGTGGTGGTAGAAATGCTGAGCTTGATGCGCATTTATCAACTTCAAACACTGAACACAAGTTGGTGAGGAATGTCAAGAGAAGGGCACCCTACTATTTGCAAAAATATTTTGTAAGAAAAATAGAACTGGCTATTTCCTACACAGAGTTAGAATAAATATGCTTTATCCCCAAACAAATCAAAACCCCACATTGAAGGAATACTAATAAGCTTGGCAGAACAAGCACACAAATGTTAGAAAAAGCTGATTTAAAATTACTTTTGCTACCTTAATTCAGCCCCCATACATACATGTATTATGCAGACACAGTTTGCACTGTGTGATCACACAGCACTTTTCCACAGAGATCCTTCCTTCACTACGCAAATTAGACCTACTCTGTGGCTGTGGCAGCATCTCTACTTCATGTTATTACAAAAGCTAGAAGTGAATGAGGAACAGGACTGCATGGAAGACAAAGTACAAAATTACACCCTTGGATGCTATCTCCTCCTTTGTTCCAGGGTGCTGGGCATTATTGTTCAGCCAAGCTTTTCATAGATGGGATCTAATTGTGTCTTTTTTACTTTCTAGGTGCTTGACTTCCAAGCCCAGCGGTTTGGTTTGCAGAAGTGCTGAGCTCTCAGTCTCAGCTGAGTCAGGGAGAGCGATGCTTCGGTGATTCACAGCATCATATTGTATAGTGAGTGCTCTGAAAAATCAAGTTCCAGTGGGTTCAAACTGGGCAACTGCAGTGCTGACTTAGCTGTCCATTTGCCAAGTGACAATATCGTGATATCTCATCATGAACAAGTTTTGGTAAAAAGAACCAGCTAATAGTTGGGGAGCTCTTGTACTGCAGTGGCAAGCACTACAGAAAATCCCATGAAGAAAATATTTCAGGATTCAAACAGCATGGTATAAAATCAGGAATGTACTGGAAAATAACAAATTAAATAGGTGCTTGCCAGCTGAGACATGTCCTTTTAGTGCACAGTATGAGGCTGCAGGACTTTGGATACATAAAGAAACCCCAAGTATGTGTATGCAATTAAAGACAAAATTAAAGGGAGTTAAGTAAGGTTGCATGACATCCTCATGACTTATCAGTAGGGTAAACACCACGGTGTTGAGATTTGCCAAGGCAGCTAAAGGACCACACCTGTAGGGTGAGAGCCTGCTCTAACAGTACGTGGAAGATGAAATACTCTGTCATCAGTGTTTTCACCCATAAACACTGGCAGCAGTGGACTGGTGGAATTTAGGAACAGACCCAGTCCAGGCTATGGATTAGTGCCTTCTCTTGGGTGCAAAACTTTAAATGGTTACCCTTGTCCTAACGCCCTTCTGTCTCACCCCACTGTAAACTTTCCCCAATCTCAGCAATTCAATCCCATTCTGTAGAGTCTGTGGTTCTGGGGTGCCTCCTCCCAGTTTTTGCCTGTGCCAGTTCAACCTATCCCAGTCCTCCACCTCTCTCCTCAAAATAGCCATCAATCTCAGTTGCCCCTATAGAGCCCAATTCCTTGTCTGCTCTGTTTTCCTTTCCATCACATAACTATCTTTTCATTCACAGAGCACTGGACAGTTTCAAAGGGTAAGTCACAGGTTTTTTTACATATAAGCCTTTTCCCTCAGCCTGAGTCTTGGCCATGAGGAACAGCTCTAAATGAAATTCTCCTCCCCATCCTATCTGAAATAATTCAGCCTGAGGCAAACACCTGGATTGGAAAACTTTACTCCAAATGGTCAAATTTTGGCAACATTGTAAGTGACTAGAAAATGAGAAAACTTAATAAAATGCAAAACTTCCAGAGCCACCTGTAAAAACCTTGAACTCTAGTCAGGGTTGAGCTGCCCTGGTGTCCCTGGTCTCCAACGTATGTCCTGGCCATGCCTTGTATATCTTCAGCTCAGAGCGGGGTATGCACCAACAACCCATATAGCCCTGTCACTCCTGTTTCCACCAAAAGGAAAGCTGTCTGCAAGCTACAGTGTGACCTGGATGACTGTGGAACCAGGACATCCCCTGCTCTGCTGCGTAAGTTGGGTAGACATGGCCTCCAAGAGCTCCTCCTGGACCCCTGGGAGACCTACTGATGTGACCCAATGAGGATAGCGGTGGAGCCACAGACCTCTCCCTCCTGTCTCGAAGCAGCCCCACAGGCAGGCAAGAGTTGTTCCCTCACCATCCCAGGTCCCCAGAGGTACGTGGTGGTGACCAACATGCTCAGCAGGGGCTTGCCTCACTGTAGCCATGTTGTGTGCTAGTCTCTGAAACCAGTGCCCATCCACTTGTGACAAGGTGAACACCCAGTGCTGCCATGCCTTCAGCGCACAGTGTGAAAAGTTAGCGTTAAACATTAAATGGCAATAAGTGAAGGTCTCCAGCACAATCCCTCAGCTCTTTCTCCTTGCTGTGGACCTACTCTCTGGCCTTGAGCAAATTGCTAAATCTTTCTGGGAACCAATTTCCTCAGTTAATAAACTCTGTGGTGGGATGTAGTGAAGATCAATTTATTAATGGCTGTGTAGCATGGGAAGGTCCTTGAGGGGAAAGCTCATGGAAGAGCAGCATTGTTACTCTTATCTCCTCAGAGTTAGTATCTAACACGTCTCCTCAGGGTGACTCAGTGCCATGTCTAGCTTATTGCTAGAAAGTATAGCAGTTTCTATGGTACAATGAAGCATTGGAAATAAACTGAGACAAGGATTTATAGCTGCATTTTCTTGCAATGTGTTATAATAGCCAGCATTATTTAATCATGGAAACATGATCTGGCCAGAGCTAACTAGCTTTGCTCAGGTGTGCTTGTAAATTTAATTTGAGTTCTTCTACCTTGTGCAGAAGTTGAATGCAGGCTAATGTGTGTGCTGGAAAAATAACAAATTGTATTATGGTATAGAACAGGAAACCTTTTAGTTGCACAATAAAATACTACAATTCATTGCATGCAGTAT
The DNA here is from genome assembly GCA_026212715.1 of Elanus axillaris. NCBI lineage: Eukaryota > Metazoa > Chordata > Aves > Accipitriformes > Accipitridae > Elanus > Elanus axillaris. The sequence goes on from JANZLQ010000008.1 coordinate 28,964,137, forward strand.
TTATATAGCACCATTCAGAAATATATTTCAAAGCTTTATACAAACAACTTGCATGCTACACCAGAGCCAACATGTCAAATCCTATTAAAAAGAAGAAAGCCATTAAAAATAAGTTTTCAATATACATTTAAACAAAGCATTAATTGGAAGAGGAGTCCACTAACAATTGGACATAGGTATTATTAATACAGGTCCTGATAGGAAACAATCCATGGCATAAAACATTTACCTGTGATGCTCTCCATATAAAGGTTGTTACGGTGTATTTTCTTTAAAAAATAAAGTGCCTATGTGTCCTGAAAGCCAGACTGGATGGGTCTGGATATTCTTTTTCACTTTCATTATCCCAGCAATTGAAAAATGAAGAAAAGGAGTGAGGAGAAGGTGAGACAGAGGCAAAATGTGTGACATACTGAAATCCTCAGCCCTGCTCCACTACCTGTATTTTTTTCCACAGTATTCAGAGTCTACCGTGCTTGCTGCTTACTCCATTATGTTCTGTAACCCACCGACTGACACATTTCCATTGATCGTACATGTAGGGTTAAGCACTTCTACTCCTCCTGCACTGCAAGTTTTTGCAATGCAGCTGAGGAATCCACCACTGTATTAGGTCATGTGGCAGGAGAAACCATGTTTTGGGCCACACACATCCCTCTGCATCAGCTCTGGTGTCTGAAAGACCCTTCACAGATCACCTAGTGGGACAGAGGCCCCTGTTCTTGGGGACGGAGGGGTGACTGCTGTTGTGGGGTTTTACTGGGAGACGCACAGGTTCCCTGGCTGCTGCATGATGCAGGCTCTGCCCTTCTGTCTTGGGAACTCATCTGTGGTAGGAAACACAGGCAACAGCCCAGAAAGAAACCACTATACTGGGAATGTGCTGTTTGCTAGTACTGTCAGCTGCAAGGAGACAAGAGGACAAAAGTCTTCCCTTGAAATCCCTTCTCGACTGGGTTATATGTATCATGGCTGCTGCCTTTGGAAATATTTTTACAGTTAAAAATGACTAGAGCATACCTGTGTTGGATTTACCACAAAAACTCAACAGTGTGCCAAAATAGTATGTCTAGCCTTGGAAACAGAAATGATCAAACTTTTTGCCAGCGAAGAAGTTGGTGAAGAGTAGACAAATATTAAGTCTCAGTGACTTTTTTCAGACACACCTTATGAATAAGACTCTGGATGCTGGTTTATTTGTGTTCCTGCAAAATCTGCTTGTCTCTAAATGGTAATGTAGAATTAATACACTTAAAGAATTTTTAACATGTGCTTCTCAGTGGTTGTTTAATGGCTTGGTAATTTTCCAGCAATATCTTGTCATTCACTACTTCACACAAGCATTATCTTAAAACTAATACCAAAAGCTAGCTGTTCCAGACAACTGAACTGAAATGTGCAATGTGGGGAGCTGCAGCCAACACACCAGTTCCTGCATTGTGTGCACTTCTCATTACGCAAGAAGTGGTGCTTATTGTGCAGAAGACCGTACAGTCAGCTCTGGTGCTCTCCAAGATGACTCACCTACTCTCACACTGCTACACAACACTAACTTTTCTATATATATCCTCTATCTACATGGATATCCAGATTCATCCTCTCTAACTTTGAGCTTTTTGGCTGGCTTCCCTAAATTAAAAGCTGTCTTTGCTTTAGGCTCATCCTATAGTCAGAGCAGGGGAACACACTCCTTGGGAAGGGGGCTCTGGTCTTCGGTGGACTGAGTCATTGCCGCTATGCTGCTCCACTGACTGGGGAAGGAGCCTCAGGCAGGGCTGGCAAGCCTGTGGTGTGCGTGCCCCAACCAGCCCGCCTGCCGCTGCTGGTGGGCTGAGAGGAGACCTTGCAAGGTGTGAAAGGCTTACTGACGCCTGTCTGTGGTGACTTGGCTCCTGGCTTAGGTAATTTAATTAAATAAATACATTCACACAGCCAAGCCCGCAGTGACTGAGGTGGCAGCCCCACTCTGAGTTGGAGCGGTGGCCCACCAAGCCGTGGTGGCTGCACTCAGGCTCTCCCAACCAGCTGAAGCATCCTGACAGTGCGAGCCAGAGTGCCCCTGTCCCCAGGCAGGACTGTCCCCAGGCTGTTTCCACTGGCATCCCTCATTTCACCTCTCCTTCCATCACTACTTTTTTGCCTTTCCTCCTTTCCAGGGTTCGTTCCCAAGCACTTACCACCTCCCTGCTGCCTGTTTCCACAGCTGCTGCCTCACGCATGCTTCCTCTGCTGTTCTCCGGGTACACCCTCTCCCTCGAGCATTTGTCTCCCGCAGAGATGCTGCTCTTTCCCACCAAGCACAGCTTCACCCCTGAGTTTCAGACAGTGCTGCAGACATCCAACAGACTGCATTTCTCTGGGGTCTTGTCCTTCAGAAAGCATCCACTGCCCCCAGGGACCTTAAGTCCCTTCCTCAGTCACAGGGAAGATAAGAACTAGTCATGTTTGACTCCAGCTGCAGACTAGTCTTTGCAGGGGAAAGGGATTGGAGCAGCCCAAGGGTGTTACAGATACCTTCATGGAGTAATGCTTCCCCAGTGCCCTGATACATGGAGTTACCTTCTCTAAGCCTCCTAAACATCTGATCTGCCCTGTTGCCCCATACGGTGTCATTTGGGCAAGAGGTAGAAATCATCTTCCTTAACTTTAAATGTCTTTAAAATGAAATAACTTGTAGTTTGGAATTGTCTGCTTGTCACCATAAAGTTATAGACAGGGACTAAGGGCATGGTTTCTTATGTAGGTGTGCATTCTGCTTTGCAGGAGGCATATGATCCCAAAATGCCAAGTGCACCAGTTTGCAGGGTGAAATGGTGAGTGTGCTGGTCTGCAGGGTGTAGGAACACTCTCGATCTGGCTGCAGGAGTGTCACAGTCTGGTCCCCTTGATCTGGGATGCAGCAGGTCATTTTTTTTTTCACAGCAACAACAAACCAAACTGTGCCCCTTCCACCCTAATCCTCTCCCCTTGCATCCATCATCAAGCCTGGAGCAAGCCAGATGCTCCACTGACAACCTCCTGTCCACGTTAGGGCTGAGTTTATGGTCTCAGCATTATTGCTCTCTCCTAGTCTGAGCAAGAAAAGAAGAGCAGGATTTCTGTCTTCTAATCTGAAGAGACTAGAGTCAAATTTTTCATCCTCTCTGAGGAGTCAGCTACTGTAACTAAGCACCGCAAGGGAGTTATTGAAGTTACAGAGGAGGAACAAGGTCTCAAAAGCTTGAGGAGCATTGTTCTTAGGACTACAAAGAACTCTGTATGTCTTATTAATAGATTTGGTCACAGCCCAATGCAGCTGTAGGCCCACTGAGTGGGACTGTATGTCCTAATGGTGTTTAGTTGACTGATTACACCCTCAATTCTTATTTTTTCCCCCTACGTTACTACTTCATTTCCCTCCTGCTGTTTCAAGCTGCTGATTGATGCAGAGCCATGGGTAGAGGAAAGAAATATATTTATATTACAGCATAACTACTCTATATTAGCAAGTTAAAAGCATGCAATTGAGCAGGGCTGTGGACGAAGGGCAGGTGTTATTTCACAGCTGCTTCATCTCCATCCCACTGCTCTGATGAGGAGCAAGGCAGTGTACATGAGTGGGTTGGGAGTGGGAAGGAGCAGGTCAAAGCAACTGTTTGCATGGCATATTGATGTGGCCAGCCTGCTCCAGCACCTGCATGCTGACCTCAGGCTGTCAGGAGCACCAAAGCCTGAATAAAAATCCCCCAAACATAACTATTTCTTGTCTAGTAGGGCAAATGCATATGTATGACACTTAACACCTCACATAGTAGAGGAAAAGTAAAGTTTCTCTCTGATTACAGATGAAACTGCACCAATGTGGTTACTAGTCCAAAATATGGCACAACATGGAAGGTCCTTATTTATTATCCTGATTTGCCAGTAATATGTATGTCTTCATCACTCACCCCCAAACTAGCTTTCCAGGCTTGGAAGGTGTCTCCATGCCCTCAAAGGACAGCCTGACCCAACCCAGGCAGAGCATGTTGAAAAGCCCAATGCCATCACTGCGGAGCTGTGGAGCTCAGACTGGGGTGACTTGCCTGTTGGTGGTATAAACAGAGGGTAAATCCAGTCTTGCAAGGAGACTTGGGCACACAGTTAACTGACAGTGTAGGCCAATGCTTTGTGCTTTTTTGGGTCTTCTCCGTCCACAGGCAAAGACAGGTAATGAGAATATCTCCCAGTTCAGAGGAGCACCCCAGTCATGCAGACCGATGCTCAAGTGAGCTGTGCCTGGCTCATGTTCAGTGCTGCAGGCTCTGTAATTTTCCTTGGTGCGTCAGGACACTTTTGCAAGAACCTCTGACTCAGGTTTCACCCTGACTGTCAAAACCCTTGTACTGAATGTCATCCTTAGGAAAACAGAGGTTTGGTTTGATCCCAAAACCAAGACATTTGAATCCACACACCTAGAGTCTTCTGATAGCTGTGCTCATGGTGTGAAGAGCTGCAGTGCCCAACAGTTACCTTAACCACTGCTTATGTGTTTTGAGTAGCATCATAGCATCACATTATGGTGAAATTTTGAAGAGCGGCTCCAAGTTCCTTTTGCCTCTTCAGAGCTGAAGGAGCAGGTAGAGCAAGAGAGTCAGGAAGCACAGCAGCAGCAGAAATGCATGGTGCAGCTGCAGTCCTGCAGTAACAGAAGAGCCAAGGTGCACGACGAGGATCTGGCTCCAGCATAACACCATCAGAAAAGCAAGAAGGCACAGAGTTCAGCTTCTGGGACAAGCTACTGGCAGGGGAACCAAGATGTGGCAACGCCGTGTGCTAGCCACACTGCGATAACTCTGTAGAGGCATGCTCCAACCCTAAGATAAACATAGAACAGTTTGTTGGTGGACATGGGATAAGCTGCCTCACATTTTCCATGGAGTAAGAGTAGGAGACCCAGCAGTCACACTGAGAGCCATTGCTGGTTTAGAAGGTCACACCCAAGTTTGCCACAAGGTCACTTTTTCGCGTTGCCAAGCCCACACAGGGGAGAGGAGCCAACCCAAATTGACTGAAGAATACAAACAGAGTGTCTCAGCCTGGGTGTTCTCTTAGCCACCTCAGCATAACCCCAGCGGTGAAGAGTGGATGAGAAATGAAAAGAGAAAGGCAGGGAGAGTAAAAGTCTTCCATAAAGTAGGAAAGGGAAAGCATTTGGGGTTTTTTGAGTTGTTGTTGGTTTTTTTTTTTAAAGATAGTTATTTTTAAAATACAGCTCTGCAGTGTGAGATAAATGTTCTGCTGTTCCTGCAGGATATTTACAAGTGACTCATTAAATATTTCAATAGTGATGTATTGTTCCTGAGATGGAGGGATTGACAGTGAAAGAGAGCCATTACTAAAAATTAGGAACAGGCGGCAGTGTGACTGAAAATGCTACTCTGCAGCCCAGTAGGCATCTGCAAATTTAGCTGATATGTCTTTCTAAATGTTTGGCTTTATTTACTGGTATAAGTTGGTGGTGGCCTCTTGATTTCCACTGAAGTAGGCTGGTTGACACTGGAAAGGAATTAATTTCATTATGTGCATTAAAAAGAAAAAAGAAAAAAAATGGAGTTTTGATGTGGAAAATGTCTTCTCATTGACATTAAGAAATACCATAACACTGCCCCTCCCTTAATTTCTGTACCAAGACCACACTTTGTATTTCAGGTATAGCATGATTTTGGGAAAGACAAAGTTCAGAGACATCACGAAGTGGCAAATTCATCATATCCCCTCAGGAGTTATTTCAGTGCTTAATTAATCACTGTTAAGATGTGCACCTTATTGCTAGCTGAAATGTAGCCAGCCATGGGATCTTGTTACATGTTGCCTGGTAGATTAAAGAGTCTCTACCATAAAAATCTATAAAAAAATTCACTTGTTACAGAATAAAAATCAGGTAAGGCATATCAAATTGCAGGTTTATAGGTCACGAGAAGATTTGTGGATAGTTTTGTGTTGTTTGTTCATAACAAATGCTGACACCACATTTAGAAAAGAATGATAGTTCTTCCTCTCGGTAATTAGGGAAGCCTGAAGGGTCTGATTATGATTATGGTTTCAGAAGGACTGTAAGCCTTAAATTCAGAGGACAGTTTCCAGCACTATATCTTTGTTCAGTGGTTCTTCTGGGTTTCTTATCTTCTTTGCCAGGTGAGTCACTTCCAGTGAAAAGTACAATGGTTGCAAAGAGCTCAAGGAGAATAAACAAAAGGCACAGGCTTGTTCTTCTCTCCCTGAAGTGAACTCAATTCACAGCCTTTGCCTGGTCAGGGTTCGGACACTTATGGAACATATTCACTCCTCACGCTCTGCATTCTTCTTGCAAATAATACGTAATTACAGAGACGTAGCCCCAGTTGGAAAAGGCTGTTTACACAAGCTATCTACATACAGACAACAATACTTGTTACATGCTTCCTTTAGAGATATTTAATAAGTTAATTTCTTTTTATTTCACTTGAGGTCTGTCCCAGCATGCTGATAGCTAGGTTCTGAATTGCTGCCTTACAGATGCTTCCAAGAGTATTGTGCTTTTTATTGTTGTTGTTTTCTGAACATCTTCCAGTTTAGAGATTTTTCTCTTGCACTGAGGCACCCCTTTATCAAACCACCATGTAAAGAAAACCAGTAACAAGGTAATCACTGTGCAGCATGAGTGCTTACTTTTCCTGATGCTGGGAAGGGGAAAGCCAAAGAATAGGAGGCATGACACTAAGCGCTGTGAAGCCTCCATCAGCCAGAAAGAAGAGATACTTCATAGTCTACCTGTCTCCTTTGAATGGGGCAAGGGATGAGCTCTGCACCCCATGAGAAGGAAACTGGGTTCTGGTCCCCACCATCTCAGGAGCATCTCTCCAGGCCTAAGAGCATCCCTAAGCACCAAGGTCTGGATTCAGGGCTGACGCCTTCCTGATATGCTAACTGCCCTCTGGGTGAGAAGGCAAGGTTCACAGAGCTGCTAAGGGAGAGCAGCTAAACCAGGGAGTGGCTGTGTGATATAGCAAGGGTGTCCCTGCCCTGGGAAAAGAGGAGTGCCGGAGACGACTCATGTGGGTTGCATCATTAGGTAAACCAAATAAATAGTGTTTAAATCCAGGAGGAGAGTTGGTTGGGCTTAGGCATTGTCATGCTGCCTAAGGTTTTGTGGATGCACTGCAGGGCACTTTTGAACCTGACCCTCTTCTCTCCCCTAAAATGAGGACTGGGTACTTTCCTCCCCAAGGTCTGCAAGGTTGATTCAGGCATTAAAAACTCCAGGATACGCCATGTCCACCTCACAGAACTGACCTCTGTGCAGACACCTGAGTTAGCTGGCCCATGGGGCACAGACCAGGTGCAACCAGCCTCACCAGTTTGGATCTGGACAGAAAACATTTCTGTGACTCCATGACAGGACCTGAACTCATAAATCTTGGCCTGTGGTTAGGTTTATAAGCACAGGCAGAAAGCTGTCCTGATGTCAGGCCAACAGCCATGCTGCAGAAATCAGGGATTCCTGTGCCACTCTCCCTCTGCTGCACTTCTGGTGTTCACTCATATCTGCCCAGAAAGTATATTACAAGCAACCATTATAAGCTGTTCTCGATAGCTGGGAAATGGCCAGGTGATAATTCTGGTAGGCATGCCCTTGGATACCTTATAGGTCAAGTACTCTTGAAATGAAAGTTTAATTAAATAGTAAAAAGACCTGTTGGATCTTTTGACCCAGTAAAATTACCTCTTTGGCTGGATGCTGGTCTTTTACTGGAGGACACAACACCAAGGAAAAGAGCAGGCACTCCTGTGAGGGTTAGTCTGAGGAGAAGCTGATGCATGGAGCAACCTGCAATGAATGCCTTTGAAAAAACACCATGCTTTACATGGGACGTATCTGTCAAGCTGCTGTCAGTACTATGGACACTATCCATAATAACTAAGGACTACATCACACACAGCAAGACTCTGAAGACCCTACAGTTATCTGCTCCTGATATCTGACTCTGCCAGAATTCATGTGTTTGTTAGTATATGTTGGATTTCTAGTGTTGTACCCCCCAACACAGAGGAAAAAGGGCATGGTAACATACAGTTTAAATCAAGCACTATTACTAAAGAGACTTACGAAAGCTTCATTGGGTTATGAAGTACAGTTGAGGCTCCTCCAACGGGGTCAGTACCTAGAGTTGCTCAGGTTAGCCCTCAGGTCTTCTTCAAACCTAGTTCATGAGCTCTGAACCTCCTGAGTTTGCAAAGCCAAGGCTGAAATTCCCAGGAGAATCTGCTTTCATGCATGACTGAGCATACCTAGTTTCCAGGCCAGCCTAGACTGCATAAGAGTTGCAGCTTCTTGTGGCATAGGTTTAACATGCATTCATCAGGGGCTTTGGGAGCACCCACTGATAATGTCTTGCAAGAAATCACCTGTGTGGTCATGTGAGGTGACAGAAACCATGCGATTCCTCTTTCTTCCTCTCCACTACCCATATAGTGTACACATGATTTTATTTGGATCTGAAAAGACAGCAGGTACCTGGGAAGGAGAATTAATCTTTTCTAAACATCATCAAAAGCATGACCACCTGCCAGCCTTTTACATGAAGAAAATTCTTGGCCAGGATAGAAAACTATCGTATGTAAAATGGCATGCTTAAGCATGCCATTTTTAATGAAGCCACCAAGATCAGTATTCTGTGTCCATAAGGAAAAAAACATAAAATATATCATTATCTGAGCCATTTGCAGCCATCCAGGTTTGGGAAGAGGAGTGTTAACAGTGCTGCAGGGATCTGCAATAGTGCCATACCTGCTCTGTTGAGTGGTCCATAGTGTGCACAACTAATCAGGTAATGTTAGCATTTGGGTGGCGGACACACAGAGGAGGTGGTGATAACCCTGTTAGACTCTCCCACATACACAGATATCTATTAGCTCTGCCTCTGTGTAAATAGGGGAGGCTCAGTAAATAGAAATTTACTCAGAAAATAGACACATTGCTCCTGAAGACAAACAGAAGAGAGAGTCACCAGCAAGGGGCACACAAAACATCTTAAGAATTGCTCCCTCAGGAGAAGAAAACTTGAGATGACGCACTACTGAAGACTCCAGTCCAGTCTGTTTTTTTAAGGCTTTTGAATTCCTTGCTCCCTTCCTGACCTTTTATGAACAGATTAGGGCTGCCTTTGAAAGCACCACAGGAGGATGTGTAAGTTCTCCTTGCCTTTCTGCTGGCAGCCTTTAACAGCAGGCTTCTCACACTTGTGCTAAGTGGGATTTAATGATATGCCAACAACCGCACTGATTAAAGGAGGAGATAACCCATTAAGTGGTGCTGTTTCAGAACAGATAAACTGCAATTTGGAAGCAATATGTTGTTTTAAAAACTGGGTATGCTTGTCCTACCCTTGCCTACAAGTCATGTCAGGTAAATAAAGTTCTTGTCTCCTACATGACCAGGACATTCACAACAAACCTTACCTGGTTTATCCAATTTCTTTGCTATTGTGTCTGTGTAATCAGGCAGAGAAACAGGCATGCCAGGGGAAAGCATCCTGACTCATCAAACATCACATATCCCCTTACTTCATTTTCCCTGGGAGACCACAAGATTTTGAAGGACACAGCAGTGCTCAAGCCACTGACATTTGTTCTCAGTGCCCAAGTCAGTTCATGTTCTCCATCAGAATCTCCTGTCAGATGGGATCGCATGCTCTATGTTTGGTTTTCAGAAAAAAAGGGCAAGCAGGTTTACACAGGTGTAGCTGAGATTATGACATGCTGCTTCTCTTGTGTGAGAGAGTGAGCTCATTTTTCCCCACAGTGAATAAGGTACACACCGGTATATTTTCAGAGGAACTGTACACTCCTATTTGTTCCCTTCTTGTACAAAGTCAATCATCCCATACTGCATCCTGCCAGCCAAAAAAGGTGTAACCTGAAGATAATGCTGATGGCATCCCTGTAGGTGTATGATAACCCACGGTTAGTAACAAGCTTAAGATAACTGGGGCTCAAGCCCCAGCCTGCTCAAAGCTTACTCGTGGCTCGCTATGGAAAGTGTAAGCGTAACTTCTCCCTTAACAGTCCTGAGATCAGAATCACTGTCAGCAGCGGGAAAACTTACTGTTTAGGTTAATGTATTATACCACCAGATAGATGAAGGGGACAAATCAGGTGTGGGCAGGGGTTGAACCGCTCTGACACCATTTTGCCCTCCTTCTTCAGCTGGGTGTGCGCTCACGTAGACACAAGGCTGCATGGCTGTGAGCACAGCGGGGAGAATGGACACGCAGTTCATGGGACAATGTTCCAAGGTTGATAACGTAAATACTGCTCTGCTGCCTACGACATTTCAACTGACCCAGATAGCACAGCTTCTACCACATCCCTCTGGAGCTGCCTTTGCAGCCTGCTAGGTATTATGAAGGGTATTCAGTTTATGCTTTGCTTTGTTAAATTTAATCCAATCGCTCTTGGCCATAGAAGTCCTTTAACCACACTAAACAATTCCTCTTCCTCACTGGAATTTACACCCATCAAATACTTGTAGATAGTTATCATGATTCCTTTAGTCATTGTTTAGCCAAGAAATACAAGTCTAATCCAACTTCTGCTGGTGTAACGCTGGACATGGGAGGAATAAAGCCTGCCTAATAGAGAACATAAGGCGAACTACTTCATCATAAAGCTTTTTAAGAACTTTCCTCTGGCAGATAATTCACAGCTGGCCTCAAAAGTGGCATTACTAGCCAGGAGGAGGGCAAGGCAAGAGGAGCTAAAAGACGATCTGATTTAGGGCTTTGCCAGGTTTTAGTGGTTGGGATGATACAGGACAGATTCAAGTATTCCTCAAGCTGAGCTCTCTTGAGCCCAGACCACTGTTGGGAGTGGGTTAACCATCTGCTAACCATGGTGACACACTGCCTGGAAGAGTTCAAGCTGAGCCAGGCCAAAACCATATTAAGGACTCTGTCCATAATTTGTAGTATGAATGAACGTGGGACACTGTCCAGACTCCTACCCTGATCGTTTTCAGTTTGTTAGTACACACACAGCTTCTGCCTGGTTTAAGGCTGCCCTGATGGAGTGGAGGGCTCACAGGAGGCCTGTGATGGACACAACACTCAGTCCTGTCTCTGTAGGGAAGCTCCCTTCGGACACACTTGCCCCTGCAGGCTCTAGGGACTGGAGTTTGGAGCATTAGTCTAGAGGACATAGTCTGCTTCCTGTCACTGAATTCATGTACTCATAGGACATCCTACCATTTTAGTTTCTTGCCCATGTTCTCACCCCACCTTCTGTCTTTTTTTGTGGTTAACTTACAGCCCTCGCACTGCTCCTAATGCATTTCAAACAATCAGCCTCTGAATATTTGGGATTTGTTTTTGCCATAGTAGAAACAGCACAAAACTTCTGAAGCAGGAGATAGGAGAGACAGGACTAACTGGTTCCAGGACAGTCTGGAGCAACGTAGGAGAGCCCCTTTTCAACAGATTGTAGCAAAGCTTTTGGCCATGTACATCAGTGCTCCGGCATTTCTTGCCAGGAAAAATTAAGCCTAACTGGACTTGTCATATTTGAGCTTCCCCACCCACTGAGATACATGGTTATTGGCACACTCAAGGTAAATACATGTACCTTTCCCACATAGCATACCTTTTTTCCTTTGCCAGGATACAGCTGGGACCAGCGTGGTCCTGCTTTGCACAAGGCACTTTCTGGATGGATACAGCAGTTAGCCCTGCACCACTCATGGCCCATCTGTTCTGCTGGCAGCACCCTAGATCTATAGAGCTACTGTGATTTCCAGCAGCAGCAGATTTGTCCTCCCATCCTTTGGACAGCACCATGAAAACTGATGCTTCCAGCAGCAAACTAGAGTGTGAGTAAGTCAAATAGCTTCCTCACAGTCTCCCTTAGCCACAGTTGAGCACAGCTTATGCATATAATGTCATACTTTAAGATGCACAGAGTGCTGGTTTAGTGCTAGACGGCTTTGTAGGGCAGCTAACCGTGGTGTATCATCCATAGTGCCTACTGGGAGCAATGCCTGGAGTAAACTATCCTCATAGCTATACCTGAAGTTTATTTCGGAGGAAACTAACTTGTTCTTTCCAAAGAAAACCCCAGGATAACTGTCAGTAAAGCAAAGTGAATGATTGGAGAGACCCTGACCAAGTGTAGTACTGAAGACCCATCTTTCCCAAAACTATTACACATTGCCCTTCAGAGGCACCTGAAAACAAGAAAGTATTCAAACACTGACTTCTGCGGCATGCTACCATGCTTCTCAGCCCCTTTTCAGACAGCACTTCAATATTCAGGCTAAGCATGATGGGCTTCTCCAAGTAAAGAGAAGTTCACTTCACTGTGTCCAGGGCAGTTGTTCATGTAGGGTCCAACCTTTATTTCTTCTGGAAAAGTCAGTTGTCAATGTCCATACTTTGTGGTGGGTCTTCAGATATTCTACTTAGAGTCTTGCACAAAGAGACCCTAACCCCAACCAAGCTGAACAAGGAAGGACCCCTGATCACACAGAAGTCGTCCCTCATATCCCTCTTGTATAGCCAGGGACAAAGATGCTTGAACATAGGTGAAGTGACATGACCAAGGCTCCCCAACACCCCACTCCTCATCAGCTACTGGCCTGGGCCACTGGTATCAATTAGGCTTGGGAAAGCACAGGTATGGCTCTAGAGTTGTGCTGAGTGGTTCTTGTGTCTCCTGTGTGCCTGGCCCTTTATATCCACCACATTCCTTTCCTTGGCTGGTTTGGGCTGTTCTGTCCCAAAAAGCCATCACTTGTGTTTGGCTTGCTTTAGTCCTTATAAATCCAAGCTGTTTATTACACATGACTTCATATTTGTCTCAAATGGCTCCATATTCATCTGGATACTCTTTTCACTCCATGCTCCTTAATAGTTTCCCCAAACATTTTCCTGACTTGTATTTTTTGGGCATGACTGTGTTAGGAATAGGAAGAAAGAGGAATAGTTTGCTTTGACTACAGATGTACTGGCTTATCCAGAACTAATTTTGGCAGGAGTCTGCCAACACGAGATGCCTGAGCCAGCACTTCTCATGCTGTCTGCTGATTTTTCTCCAGAGTGTCATTTTTCTGGGCAGTGTGCTGGATGTGTTCAGGCTGCCCAGAGAGCATACACAGGTTTGCAGTAGGGAGGGGAGAGGGAAGGTGCCATCCTGCACTACACCAGTCCCCTTCCTGCAGAGCCAGCGAAAAGTCTCTTTTCTGCTTGTTTTTATTCAGACCAATGTTCCTGGACACTTTTGAGGCACTCGTTCATAACCACGTTGTACATACTGGAGAGTTCCTAATAATGTAAATCCATTAGGCTTAAATGATAAAAGCAGAAAATAGCATTGTAGGACAGAAATTAAAAAGAGGCTGGCTATTATGGGTTAGATCTATATTTAGCACCTTGGACTCAAAAGCACTATAGAGTAGTGGAAATTAAAAACAGACCAGAGCATCCCCTCCATACAAAGGCAAGAGATAATGCAGAAGGCAGAATAAACTGGGTTGTTTTTTTTTCCAGAAAAAAGATGATCCATTTAGTTGTGTGTGCAGAGAGGGACACCTAGGACAAAGCATCCTTGCTTACTGCTCTGGCTCCTAGGCATATGGCGAGAAAATAATACGTTATTAATAACTCACAATAACCAATCTGTTATCACCTATTTGTATCAACAGTAACAGTGTTGAGGAAGGAATCGTGCAAATTAAAAGCACAATATTCATTAATTACAATCATAATGTGAAGACGCTCTGCCTCTCACATAATATAACAGCCAAGGTAATATAAGAAACTCATAATGTGAGCAGTCCCTTGTGTGTCATATTCTCCACATGCCCCTACATAACAAATATATGTCAAAAACCTGTTTGCTTGTTTGTTTAGCTTGGTAACACCTACAGAGCCTCAGACCTGCACTGGGGACAGACCTGGGGGACTCTGCCAAGCCCACCTCCAAAGCAGCATGCCTGGGTCAGGCTCAGGAGCTGGCTCTGTGCCTTGCAGGTGGGTTTTCAGGGCCACCCCGTCACTCTTGCCTGCGGTGACAAGCTTTCCCTCTGCACCTGTTCAGCAACCAGTGAGCTGGAGAAAGTGGATTTCTCCAGTGGCTTGGAGGTTTCTCCACCACACAAGTCCTTGATGTATCTCCAGAGAGTTTGCCTTTCCACTCAGCTCAAAGGGCAATAACTGATGGCTCTTGCCCAGGATGCTCTTCCCTCTCCTGCTGCAGGTGTCTTAGCTCAGATGTCTCCACTGACCAGAGCCACCATGGTGATATCTACATAGAGGAATGATGTCCAGGATAATCAGAGCAGCCAAAGTTATTTAAAATGAGCATTTTTAAAGAGTTTGAAATCACCAAAGAAAGATTAATTACTAAATCAGACTCAGATAAAATGCAGAAGACAGTCCAACTCACCAAGGATTAGATAAAGTCCTGAGCTATATTTTTGCTAGTTTCTCTAAGTAGGATAAATTCCTCCTGTTAATTAGGAGCCTTCTATTTCTCTGACTTTAATTATGCTCCCTTTGCTAAGCACAATCCTCTCCCTCCCCACTGCCTTTCTAGGAGTTTATCCCAATAACTACCATCTCAGTGCAATGCAATTATACCTGTGTATAGGGAAACATCTGAGCTTGTACAAGAAATCTTACTTACTGAAAGTACTTAAAGCCCACACTTATGGAGGAAATTAAAAAAGAAAAAACTTTTGGGTGGCAGTGCTGGGTGTCTACATTCATGTGCTTAAACTCAAGGGTGATCATTCAGTTTAGCTGTGCATTGTACTTTGCAAAGCTCTTCCACTGTGTCCCACTGGTTAATTAGAAAATTTTAAGCCAGAAACAATTTAGCTGTTCTATATTTAAGTAAAAAAAAATTACGAGGAAGTAAACATGCTTCTGGGATGACCTATTACTATTTAAAACAGGGGTGGGTATGGAAAGGGAGAGAGAGAAAGCGAGTGTAGTTTATATACCCTTGGGATGCAGACAAACATCTAGGGGAATAACAATAGCATCTGCTCATGGTTTGGGGTCATAGGCTGCAAATTGCTTGTCTGTACAGAGAGGATTCCTAGAGGCAAGGCTTCACGTGCAGCTCAGGGTGGATTTCTTGGCAGAGAGCATGTGAAAAGGGTGATTGTGGCCACATCTGGCTTGCTCCATATTAATACATATGCATATACATAAAATTACAGTTTGTTGAAGCAAAAAAAGCAAGTCTTAATCTCATCAACTAACACACCTATAACACTGTGCCTGGCAGTGCAACAGAGTCTGCATTGATCAGTCTTCCCAGAATGGCATGAGCTTTCTTCAGCATACAGGTGCATGTACTAAAAAGGCAGCTGTTTAGACTGTTGCCACTCTTTTCTCATGTAAAGCAGCTCTTCTTCCAACAGCTCCTTCATTCATTCAGGTTTGGGGTGCCCTTTCCCAGTGTGGTGCCTAATGTTACACAGCTCAGGCTGTGCAGTCTCATGAGGCAGAGTCCACAGCAGCAGGATGAGATGAAGATTTTTCTTACTCTCTCACCTTTCCACCCCTCCTCCTCCAGTTTTTTTTCTTCCCTGCCAGCTTTATTAGCACCAGGACCAGACTGGGGAATTGATCCAGATTAAAAAAAGGAGGAGGGGGGAGGGTTTTGGCAGATGTTTCTTTAAGCCAGATCAGTTCCTCGGTTCAGTTCACGGTGTCATGCAAAGTGTGCCAGGGAACCAGGGGACCACGGTAGCATGCACAGGGCCAGGGGCAAGGACAGGGTCAGGAACAGCCCAGGTCAGCGTGGATATTGAAGACTTTATCTCATGAAGCGACATGGTGGATTTAGGCACCAGAATGAGAGGCGTGATTACTTGGAGGTGTCTTCAGCTCCCATAAATTAGTTTTAAGCAATGTGGTTTGAAACAGCTAATTTATAAGCCACCCTAAAGAAAAACTTCAACATTTTATGTTCTGCTTCTTTAGAATATACTTTATTACCTTCTGATGTAGACAGTCAGTGTAAATGGGGCTGATTTATTTTTCATTGCAAGTAAAGATTAACGATTAACAAAAAAACCCAACTGTATCGCTTCTTACAAAAACTATTGTCAGATATTTGAGTAATACCAACTACATTACAGGTATGCTGAAATAGCAGGCTGCCGTAACTTTTCTCCAACCTCGTTTCATTACGAACAAAAGTCCTCCACCAGTACTTCTAGGAAAATAACTTGTGGAAGATCCTAGTGAGAAAAGATAAAGAGAAGAAAGGTTTGGTTTGTATTATCAACTATCCCTGGTCCCACTGTTTCAGATGGTTTCCTCCACTTGGAGTGTGGTTTAAGTTGCATCCCCATCATCTGGCATGCGTGTGTACCAATAATAAGGCACAAATTTGGTCATCAAATGCCATGGCTCCAGCCTGAATGATTTTTCAAATCCATGCATCACACTAAAGAACACTTCAGGCCATGAGGTTTCTGGTTTTCATTGTGCAGGATGTAATTTTTTTCATATTGTGCAACTAAGAAGGCAAAATTCAAAACCTGTGAGCAAGAAAAGGTCATATTTTCATGAAGAAGGAAGGAGGATGATGTGTGTTTTATATAGCTTTTTTAATACATTTACATTTGATGCCAGAGACCCCAAGAGGCTACTGAGCATAAAAATATTCAGTGTATATGAATAAACAACAGTGATGATTTAGAAACTCTCCCAGTGTAGTCCTCATATCCCAGTACTGTCCATAGCACCATTCAGGGCTTTGTGTCTGTGGAGGAGATCCCAGCTGGGTTAGCTTTTCAGGGAGCTTAATGAAGACCTCGCGGTACAAAGCTCAATCACAGCTTTTTGTATTTAACCTGAAACCAAAGGATAAAATCTCACCCAGTTTTCAAGGCAGCTGGTTGGTAACAGAGTAGGTTCTGCCCTGACCCGAACAGGGCTCAGCAGCCCTGCTAATGGTGCTGGCCAACAGTACTGTCCCTCATTAAGTCTTGCTAATTATATTAGCTGCCTTTCAGCTGTTGCATGAGCACCAGCCAGGAAAGGGATAGTGTCAGAAGTGATTCCAAAGAAGGGCTCTCTAAATGCACTGGCATATGTAATCCTTCCTTGCCAAGGGGAACAGACCATGTGACATTTGGTGTCCTTTTCTCTCATTTTGTAATCCTGGCCAGACTCCCTCAGCCAGCTAATGGAGATTGCAGCAGAAGCTGCTGCAAATTCGGGATGTAAACTCAAGTGAAAGCCACCTTGCTGAGCTGTCTACAGGCCAAAGGCAGGAGCCTGCCTGTGCTGGGCAGGAGACGAGGCATGCAGCTGCCCTGGAAGCACTCAGCACACCCATCTCCAGCAGTACCCAGAGCATCCTTCTGCCTCGTGCCATTACAGGCCACAGCTCTCTTTTTTGCATCTGACCTGCTTGAGGTTTACTGGTGAGGTTGGGGACTGGGTAGGAATGCAGAATGATGCTGATGTGATTATTTCTGAAGCCTGGCTGGTGACACAGGATGCACTATATGGCAATGGAGGCCAGCTGAGCAGTGCTTCCTCTGGGCCAGCAGCAACCCCAGGGAACCCATGTGAGCCAGCTCAGTCACCCTGGTATGCGACCAGCCGGAGCCCTGCTGCTATCCTCTGCCTCCCTTGTATCAGCACTCGGCATCGGGCTGCAGAGTCCCTGTCTCTCCCCATGCCTGCAGAAAATGAAGCAGTTAATGGCAGGCGAGAGAAAAAGAGCCCCATGTCACAGGCATCCTGATAACACAGGGGCTGGGACCTTCTCCCAGGATGTGGCACCAAGTTCATGCCATGACTTAGGCAGAGATGAGTGCTTCACATCCCAGGCAGGAGCCCCTAATAATGAGGTGACAAATGAGTTGCCCAGGCTGAGAATTGTGGTTTGGGCTCAGGCTTAGCAGCAGAGAGACATCTGCTTGAGCAGTGATAGGTATCCATACCTTTTCAGGTCGACATGCCCTAGCCACACATATCACACCTGCATTTCCTCATGGGCTAATTCAGCTGCTTCCCCTCCTCATGAGATGCCTGGGGCCATGGTTCGTCCCGGGGGTTTGCATGGGGAACCCATCAGCACGTGGAACCACCAACAGACACCCACTCCTTGTGCTGCTGTCCCAAGCCAGGCAGGCGCAAGCCATGTTCACAACAGCTCTATCACCTCATTAGCGCACTGGCATCATTGCCCAGGTGAGCAATGTCTGCTGGAGCTAATGAGCACTGCACCCACAGCTGCAGATGCACCTGCACTGGGTTCAGGGTACCCTTGGGTGACAGGGCAGGGTGGTGAGGAATGAGGATCTGTGTCAAAGAGCCTGACTCCCAAAGTGTACCGGGTTATCTGGTGGATTTGTCTCCCATTTCCCAGACCTGGAAAAGCAGAGCACCTAGAGACATAGATGCCCTTACAATGACCCTGGCAAAGGTCCACTGCTGAGAGACAGCACTGACCTGGGCTTGGCTCAGCCATAGGCACAGTTGCCCCTTGGATCTGGACATGTCTTGATTTGCTCTCAGAAACCCAGGAGCATCACGGATGGCACTAAATGCTCCTATTTGTGCAGCTGAATGAGGCCCCAAGTGCCCATTAGCCACAACAGGAGCTCAGATACCTGTGGACACCCAAATGTGTGTGAATGTCCCCTTGCTCCCTGAGACCAAGCCCAGTCCTGTGCCAGTTCTCTGGCTAGGATGCCAGTCCTGAGGAAAAGCCTCTTCTAACCAAATTTTTCTTGTGTGAATATCAGTACCTGCAACTAAACTGCTTTAGAAATGAACAGCCCCCTTCCACCATTTGTGCAGCAGGGATGAAAGCTCAGAAGTGATACATCATGCTCACAGCATGGCAGCGAAGGCCTGAGAAGTTTTTGCTTGTCTGAGAGCTGCCCATGAACTCCAGAGTGGTCCAGCCTGGTTCCATGACAGATAACAGCATCATGAGCCTGCAATGCAGCAGCAAAGCCAAAAGCACCTGCCCAATTTCACAGCACTGTCGCAGCTAGGGTGACATCAGCCTCTACACATTTTTCTTCTTAAATGGAAAATAAAAAATGGGAGAAGTCAAGACGACTCCTCCTTCACCCAGCAGTTAATAATTGCTTTCCAGGGAAGGTACCCAGGACCAGCAAGTGGCACCTTATCAAGTGGGTGCGTGACCCATCAGCCTGGCAGGGACACAGCCACTCGTCTTTGCTCTGACTCATCAGCAGAGTATGTTCATCCCATGCAAGGTGCTGGTGTTGGCACAGATCTGAGGATCCTTGGCCACGGCGCTGTTTGGGGGAAGGTGGTGCACTGGGTCTCTCAGGTATTTTGTTCAGGGGTGTTAATGGTTAAATCCAGTGGGTAGGCTGCATAAGTTGGTGTCAAACCCTGTTTGCTTGCTCATATGGTCCAAGTCAGGCTGGGTCTTTGCGGGTCTTGCAGAGGCAGTTACAGCCGTGCGTTAGCAGAGGTAGTGGTTGTCATGTAGAGGTCCTTGTGCTGGCTCCGCAGGCAGGTCTTGGTGGAATATTTCTCCCAGGAGGAATTTCTGCACAAGCCATGCCTAACCTGCTTCTGAAATCTGAGCTAGGGACAAGTGAGCCAGGTGGGGTTTTAACCCACAGGTGATGCTGCAAAGGATGAGATGTCAGCGGGCATGATTTGCTCTTGGCATTTCTACAGCACACAGGATCCCGGTGAGTATACAGGGATGTGGCACAAGATATCTGCAAGCTGTGCTGCCTAAAGGACATAGTGTCAAGCAGGAGAAGGAGGTAGGCAGGAAGCATGACCTGAAAGAACAGCCCTGATGCTTGCGGGAAAATGAGTGAGGATTGGGGGAAAGGAGGGAGGGAGCCCTGAGCCATCCCTGGCAGGTGACACATGACTGTCCGAGCCAGCCAATGCTGCATCCCCACTGCTGCTCCTAGTGTCTTCTCCTCCCAGAAGCAGGGCTCCAGTAAGGCGTTGCTTCTCCCATAGCCAGGGCCAGTCCCATGCCCCCTACAGACCTCAGCCTCAGCTCTGGAAATGGTGCCTTGACTTGGGATTTTCACAGATGGATTAGCTTCACTCCCAGCCTTCCCAAAACTCAACATATGCTTTAGCCCTGATCTGCCTTAATAAAGTCATACATAAATATATATGAACCAAAACATTATTATTTCATTAATAGAGGTTCTCCAACTTTCCCGCAGGAGTTTGCTGATTCTTGGAGAGGTAGAAAAGGACAGAAACATTCATAACTACCTCTGAACGACAATACTGATTTACCAGAAATTAAGAAAGACAATAAATACAATTAGAACTGTTAAAAAGATTCAGCTGAAAAATTTCCCTGCCCACAAAATGAGGGTTTACTAAATGTTTGTTGGAAAAGTTTTAATTTTGAATAAGTGAGAAACTTTGAACTAGAAATAGATTTTCATTTTATGTAATCAAAACTTTAATTTTGCTTTTCAAATTCTCCTTTCAAAGCTGAAGTTTGTTTCCTCCACAGGTTGTCTGTGTAAGTTACACACAAAAAGGAGAAAGGACTAGTGCCCAAGGAGGACGTAGAGGAGAATTTTTCCCCACCTTTTTCAAAATTGAAGGAAAATATGGGAAAAGGAGGGCACAAAACCCTGGGCAATATTCATTCCTTTGAGCCTAGCAACAAAAGCAGGAAAAGAAAGGATGAAGAAAAACCCAGGTAAGAAATGCTTTACAATTTCAATCACATTATTTCAACTACAATCAAAACTAACTTTTTTATTTTTAAGCTCAGAGGAATTTCACAGCAGAAGATACTTTTAAGATATGTTTCATCTTACTGTAATGACAGAGACTACACAGAGAGGTTCTTTCAGGTGTCAGGAGAGTTTATAGGCCCATAGTAAGAAGATAATCCAGAAAACTTTGCTAGAATAGTGGCTGTGCGGTTGTATGGGACTGCTTCAAAGTTGAGCATAAATTGGCAATATAGATCAATTCCCTGATATAAGCAAGGGGTATTAGCCTCAATATATTTCTTTTACTTAAAAATACAATGTCCCTACTTGCTGAAGGAATAACTGGCATCAACTTCCTGCATTTCACATCAGAAAAGGAATAAACCAGCACCTGGACGTAGAAGAGGAAGAATGGGATTCTGCACACCTTCACACAGTGCTGACAGGCCCATACATGAGTGCTTTGCATCTGCAACTGTATACTAAACATACAATAAATAAAAAAAAAAAAGAAAGTAAAACTCTCCACAGGCCAAAAAACCCACCCAATCATCAGATGCAAGGGCATAAAAATCAGGGGTAGGCCAGACTGGCAGGAGGGAAGGTTTGTGTAGTAGCTCCATCAGGATTTATACACTTTGACAAGATCCCCCTGAGCCTTCTCTTCTGCAGGAGGAACAGTCCCAGCTCTCCCAGCCTCTTCTCATATCAAAGATGCTCCAGTCCTGTCATTTTCACGGCCCTTTGCTGGACTTATTCCAGTATGTCCATGCTTGTCTTGTACTGGGGAGCCCAGCATCAGACTCAGCACTCCAGATGCGCCTCGCCAGTGCTGAGCAGAAGGGGAACATCACCTCTCTCAACCTGCTGGTGACCCTCTGCCTAAGGCAGCATTGCTGCCCACATCAGTGATCCCAAACCACTTGGTGTGGGGCTAGTGGAGGTCAGCATGAGTCCTCATTCCCACCCCATGAAGGCACCTTCCTCTCCTTTCCCGAGCCTGCTTGTAAAGGCAGGCATGTCCTCTATTCATTTCGAAAACATCAAGTCTCCTTCTTTTCTCCCAGTTTCTGGAGGAGGGGATGAGCAAGCTTTCACAAAAGCTGCTTCCCGCTGCTCACACCCTGTTCCTTGCTTCCCTTTGTAGGTCTTCTTCCTGCTGCTTCTGCCAACCCTTCCCACCTTCCAGCCAGAAGCTACCTTTAGTTTCTCCAGTCCTGGCAGGTCATGGAGAGCAGCCTGTGCCAGCTGTGGAGGTTGCCCCACGTGAGCCCCTCCCCAGCTGGGCTTTGGCTTCCTGCACCCAGGGGAATCAACCAAGAGCTGGGGACCAGACTTCCTCTTACACCACCAGAGGTTTCATGCTTCCCCGGAGCAACAGTCTAGGCTTTCCAAGGAAACATGAGAATATGATGAGTGGCTTGTTTTAGGGAGGCATTTCTCTGTCTGGTCCAAGGAGACAGCAAAATCCTCGTGGAGAGCATGGACTCTCAGCACTGCAGCAGGGAGAAGTTCAACGGTGCAAGCAGGAGGACTAACTGCTGCACTAATTGAAAATGACTTTAGGGGAATATAGGTCAACAGAACATAATCCGTCCTGCAGTTTGGCCAGGATACAAAAGTTTGTACCTCTGCCCCAAACACTGCCACAAGAGATTCAGGGATTGCACATGGTTAAAACAGAGGATTATGTTGCACCCTGAAAGGGCAGAAGCAGTGCTAGCAGACAGAGTTAACAGTCGGAGCCAGACGCTCGCCCACCTCCAGCGCCTTCTCCCCAGAAAACAGGATGCCTTTCTTGTCTGCCACTCACTGTTCCCGGCACCAGCTGATGAGGAGTCTCTTTCTCCCCCAGTTGGTACAAAATAGGCGGCCGTCTTCCAGGAAAGGCACAAATCTTCTCTGACAAGCAGTGATATTAA
The DNA here is from genome assembly GCA_026212715.1 of Elanus axillaris. NCBI lineage: Eukaryota > Metazoa > Chordata > Aves > Accipitriformes > Accipitridae > Elanus > Elanus axillaris. Next base: position 28,986,778 of record JANZLQ010000008.1, read on the forward strand.
CAGGGATTAGGGAATGCAAGAGCCTCTACCAGAATTGATCAAAGGATGCAGCCCAGGCTGTCTGGCCTCGGAAGCATTTTAATCAAGATTAGAGGTTACAGTGAGGATAGGGCTGTGTTTTCAACCTGCTGTGAATCCATCCATTCAGAGCAGGGGTTTTGGAGGAACTGGCAGCCTGCAATATGCAGGAGCTCACACCAGCACCAGTCCTCCGTAATCTTAGGATCAGGGTGCAGTGATGGAAAGGGAGCATTGTGGGTGGCAGCTCATGGAGGCATTGCCACCGGTGGCTTGTATTGCTTCCCAAGATCAGATGTGATCACAACACGAGATATGCTCCTGGCAGGGCTCCCTTAGCGTCTGGATGACAGGCAACCTGCACCTTGCCTTCAAACCCCACGGAAACCTCTCTATTGGGCAAAGGTTTTCCACTCTCTCACAAACAGTGAGTTTGATGACTTGCAAATAGCATCCGTCCACATCTCCTCATCTCCACCCATGTCCTTTCATAGCAAGTCCCCATCATGTCCCCAGGTTTAGGTCTGGACCTGTACAGGCAGTGAACGAAAGTACCTGCAAATAATAAAATCCCACATCAGTGGAATTTGTGGTTTTCAGTGTTTTACCAAGCTTATTTTCTAGAGGCATTCAAAATATCTTTTTCTTATATTTGATCTCTTTTACTTTAAAAAGACCATCAGGAAGACTTGCTAGTGATTTGTTTGTGGAATGAGAAGTGATGGATTGCTAACTCTTTAGTAACGGCTGCTGTCCAAGTATCACGATCACATCTGTAATTTGTGACACTTAATGCTGAAGTTTCAATCTCTTGAAGTCATGCCTGTGTTAACATAGCCACAAGTTCTTATTCAAAGAGTTGGAAAAAAGAGAATCTTTAGCTTTCATGAGGAGTGTAATAATTTCTCTGACTGCCACATAATGTGGATAAACTCTTTAAAACAGGCAGCTCAGGTGCCATTTTAGCTGTGGCAAAGGGGGTCTAGGCACAGGGGGGTAAAACACATCTGGGAAGCTGAAGAAAGATTCAGCCTGAGCTTTCTTCACCACATCTGGGCTGCTGCTGGCACCACAGCTGAACGGGCTGCAGTGTAAAATGTGTATGATGATGGGTGTGCATGTGTTTGCACACATTAGCACATGTGTGATGGCAATCCTCTGTGTGTTTTAAAATGCCACCCATCCATGTGATATTCTGAACGATGCAAACATGAAGTTACATGCTGACTCTTGTCTGGATTTGAAGCTGGTTACACCCAGCTTTTGGTTTCATGCGGTTTCAAATGAAGGTTTTCTTCCTCCTCTGAAGTGCCTCTGTAGCCAAACAGAAAGGAGGAGAGGGAAAGGAAACACAGAAAAAAGAAAAAAAAAGAGGGATGATTCAAGACACCCACCAAACTCTGCTGGCTCTGGTTATTAGGTGCCTATTATCCTGTATCTATGATATGTGGACAGCCATTAAGTACATGTGTAAATAATCACAACCATTGAGCCCCTCATGGATTTTAGCAAGAAAAATTGCCTGTGTGAAATTGCCACAGGATGTGCCTTATTCTTTGGTCTGTATTCATTATTCTCTTGTTTAAAAATTTCATTTACGTAGTCAGAAACAATGCCATGAGTTCTAGGCCAGCAACCGCACACCCTAACTAACCAGGAAGAAAAGCCAAAGCAAATATTCCTGAATTCTGTAATACAAAGTACACACACTGGATAATTATCCACCCAAAATATTCAGAGAATAACAAATACAGTATTTAAAAAAAAATAAAATTATGTCAGGATTGATCCATGAGCCATTCAGTGGCCAAACGTTGAACTATGTTGAATGTTGAATTATCATTTTGATGGGTCGCTCACAGGGGTCTGTTCAGTGGCATAGGGGCTGTGGGTCCTTCCCCACTGCTGGTGCCTGCTGAAGGAGTGCTGGGTGCCAGAGCAAAAAGCCCTTCCCACCAGCGCTTCAAACCCAACCTGCCCATTTTAGCACAGCCTGCAATGCAGAGAGCTCCTAAAACCTGATGCTGAGGATGGCAGCTGCCCTGAAAACCCCGAACTGTCACCCTGCAAAGCAGCACCTGGGCTTGTGCCAGCCACGTAGTGCTGGACCCGATCCCTTATGCGTGTGGACTCACTTCCTTCAGTGCAGTACTTTTGGTCCCTCCTTGGAATGCTGATATAAATAAGGTCACTTGCACAAACACACCCTGTTTAACTTCCTTGCTGCCACCAGCTCTCACCCACTCCAAATATGATCGCTATGTCCCCGCTTGTGTGCCCTGCTCTGACATCCCCATTCTGGTCTTCCTCCTGGGCTGAGCAACATTGGCTTTGCATTGCAATCAAAATGAACCCCAAGAAGTGGTCTTGCAGCTGGCAAGAAATGAAATGTCTTGATGGCTTGAAGGCTTAGGAGGGTCAAGTGGATTACCCTCCTCATATAGCTCACAGGTCTTCTACTAGGAAAATCCCCCTCCAGTTATCAGTAAGGCAAGTTACAGCAATCACAGTTTCCTCTCAAGCCAACACCTCCCACCTCCTCCCTTTGTCCCTACCTCCCACTGGCCTCCACCAGTAAAAACCTCTGTGTAGCTTACTTCAAAGCAGGTTGCAATGTCTACCAGTATAATTTAAATAGGAGAGGTGAGATGTACTCTTCTGCAGACTCAGGGTGCAAGTTATAAATAATGTGGTCTGAACAACTCTTATCACATAAGCAGACTCGGTTGTCTCTGGTTTACCTTTGAGAAAACAGAGGTGCAAAGACATTTCCCCAAGATACGCACTGGGGTGAATGGAAGAGACAGGATCTAGACCCTTTCTTCCAGGGTCTTGTGCTTTGAACTAGCATATTAGCCTACTAACAGATAAACTGATCATAAAAAAAAAAACACAAAACAAGCAAACAAACAAAACCACAAAAAAACAAGCCAAATCCCATATCTTATTACTTCAATGCATCTCAGCATTAAGATCTCAGCATCCCAATACAAAATTTTCATTGCCTACTCTTCCATTTTCAAGTGGTCTTCCCTGTACTGTAATTACTTTATACAGTCGTTACTATAGAAGAAAATCTATTACCAATAGTAAAAAAAAAAGTGGAAAAGATTTTTCAAAGTGAAATGAAATTTTTCTAGCATTTTCCTCACTAAATTCTGCCATGAAATCCTAGATAGCTGTGCCAAAGCCACTGCCATTGATATGAATGGAAGTTGCCAGTGCATAGACATGAGTCCGTTTGGTTTCTGAAGTACATGATCTGCCCAGTATAGAGAAGCATATCTAATAGAGTGCTGTGATGATTTGTATTTAACACTCCAGAATAGCCCATCAGGCATCCCGTAGCAAAGAGAAAGGGGAATAAAAACTGACATGACAGCAGAAGATAATTTTTTCCTGAGGCATGCATGAATTTAATATAGCACATCAATCAGGGGCTACTAACTGGCCAGATCTGCACTCAAAATATTTACACTGATATCATTGAAGGAATCTTTCAGCTCAGCTTAGTCTTTTAACAGACCTGGGATGTGCAGTTTTTGTTTACCTACAAGCTTTCTGCTGAGGAATATGTTGTGAAGAGGTTTTGTTTGTGTGCTTTGCTCTTATAGCGCTCTGTTGGTCTCTGTTTCGCTAGTATACACAGCAAAACTTCCTTGCAGTCTGGCATGGCTCCATTTCTCAGTTTTTCTCTTCCAGAAGCAGTTTTGAACTCAGGCAGTTCATGGTTATTCCTGATTTTCCCAATGTACCTTGCTGGGCTGCACCTTGGCTCTAGTCTCTGAGGGAAACCCATGCTTTGAAACACTATTATGGACTAGGATTCATCCAACTCCACCAACAAGAATCTCTGGAGGGGAGAAGCAGCAGGGTTAAGCTACAAGCCCCTATCCAGAACCACCTTCTTGAGCCAGTTTCACTGCAGATGAAACACCTCTGAAATTGGTGGAATTGCACATGTCAAAATTGGAATAATGCTGCTGGGTACCCACCTCCCAGTAACCCAGATAAGGGCTGTCCTTGCACAAACACCTTCTAATGTCCATGCAGGGAATGCCATAACACAGCTGCAACTAACAGTAGTAGGAGAAAACAACAGATCAAAGGTGGCCTCTTAATCTGTTTTGATCTGTGCTCCCCCATCTCAGTTCACAAGGCGTACTTCATGTGCATGGCTGGAGGGGACTGTCCAGCATTTGTGCTTTTATTGTCTAGGAGACTTAGTCTCCAGCCTGAGTTTAGTCCAACACACATTTTACCGTCTGCTCTATTTCCTATGTGCCTATGAGATCATTTTTCTATACATAAAATTATAAAGTGAAGATTCACATACGCTTACACAGCTTATTTCTATTATTATTTGTTAAACACCGAGAATTTCTTTGGCACAATACAGGGCCCAGAATGAAGACATATCAAGCCCTGAAGCCATGCTTCATGTGAAATACACCCAAAATGGCTATTCTGGCTGAAAGAGCAGCGTTAGGAATTCCAAACCACTTCCCTTCCTTGGAGTTCTGAGCAGATTCATGACATTTCTGGCAATGCAGCTTAAAGAACCATTCACAGAAATTTGTGCTGCAGTCATCACAAAAGCTTTCTTTTTTTTGCCCATGTAAAACCTGATTTTCAGTGCAAAATACACATTTCAGCGAGTTTAAGATTGTCCATAAAGATTCTGGAATGTAATTCCAGAAGAAATGTTAATGAGAAAATGTCACTATTCTTTAAGTTGATAGTTATAATAACATCGGTTGTTCATGAAGAAGCCCACTTCTTAGTGAAACTTTTAAACCTCATTTTTCCATTTCTATTTTTTGTTACTCTTCTCAGCCTACATCTCCCATAGTACTTACAACAGCTCTTGGTGAAACCTGAAACATAATATGGCTGAACCAAAGCTTCCTGTCCTCTTTCCCCTCTCTTCCTTTCTTGGTTTCCATCCCCTGTCTCCCTGGTTCCTCGTCTCTCCTGGCGACAAGGATGGATGGTGACTGGATGCTGTCCCAGGTTCAGAGGACTCTGTGTGGCTGTGCATGCCCTCTCTCACAGTCCCACTCCATGTGCAAAGGAGGATTTGTCTCACTTCCCTTGACATATCTAAAATACAGATGTCTGTATCTATGTGTATTGGGTTTCTGTGGCAAGGTTTTGGTAGCAGGGGGGGTTACAGGGGCGGCTTCTGTGAGAAGCTGATGGAAGCTTCCCCCATGTCCGACAGAGCCAACACCAGCCAGCTCTAAGATGGACCCGCTCGCTGCCAGCCAAGGCCGAGCCCATCAGTGCTAGTGGTAACGCCTCTGTGATAACATTTTAAGAAGGAAAAAACAGTTGGGGGAC
>JANZLQ010000008.1:28992238-29030488 GCA_026212715.1 Elanus axillaris
CTACCAATGCAGAACACAGCACTATGAGGGCTGCTATGGGGAGAATTAATTCCATCTCAGCCAGACCCAATACACTGTGCTACATGTTTGAAGATCCCCTCAGAATCAGTAGGAAGAAACAGGCATGTATTCACCTCATCCTAGGCAGGTTAGTGCCCAAAATAGGTCAGATGAATCATGTCTTCAAAGTGTCATGCTCTGCTGACCACAAAGACAGCCTGGATGACTAAATGTTTAATGTTAGCTGAGATGGATCCTGTCCTCAGCATCTTTCCTTTATGCCATTGTCCTGCCTATTCCCTTGCTGCTCAGAGCACACATTATCCTCCTGAATGACCTTTCTTCTAGCTTCCCTTCTCATATGAGTGGCCATGCCCAAAGGAATGGTGTCTTTCCCCCAGCTGCTGCTCTGAAGCAATTTCCCAGCCTGGGCTTTCTTCTGAGATATTTCACTGACGTGGTATTTCATGGAGTGCCTTCCACAAATCACTAGTAAAAGCTCCTAGGTTATATTTCACATCTCTTCTCAAAACTCACCTCTACCAGGATGCATACACTGTAGCTTGCCTATTGCTAATAGCTAAGTGGGTGGTCTGTTTGGAATCATTAAAATTCTTCCTCTTGTACATTAACCCCCCAAGAAACACTTTTAGGAGTGAAACCTGCTATTATCCTATCACCAGTATGCTAGTGCTGGCAGACCCATGGACTAGAGCCCCTCAAGTCTACAGGGTGGGTTTATACAAAGGTTTACAATAGCTTTCTGACACTACATGAATAGCAGCATAAATTACAGTGCAGAAATAGATCAACAAGCTAAAGTGGCTTTACTTCTTCTTTAAACAGCTCTTACAGGAACCAACACTCCTCGATGGATTTAAAGGAGTCCTCTTACTCCTCCACCTTCCTCATTTTAAGCAGGCAGCAGTGAATGGAATAGCACATTGTGAAATGCCATTGCCTCTTCATCAGGTTACAGCACTAGAGAAAAGAAAAGATGAAAATCCAAGTGAAAATCACTCCTGTTTCCAGTCTCACCCTGCCTTGGACTTCCCCCTAATAATTGAAGAGGATTAAGGTCTTAAATAACTTGCTGACAAAACCACTGTACAATAGGTCCAATTGGTAACATTGGGAGGAGATGTTCAGCTTTGTTTTTCTTCAGGTTCATAGAGGTTCTGACTAAAATACAGCTATTCTCTTAGCCCATAAATAAATGCAAAGCCTGACCCAGTTGCAGGAGCTCCCAGCACAGGGTTGAGGCTTGTAAGAGGGGGATTTCTGGAAGCAGGTCTTCCCATGTGAGCAGAGTGGTTGCAGGCAAATACCTGCTTTGGCAGGAGAAGGGCTTAATCTGAAGTGTCGAGTGCCTGCACATCTCATGGAAATCCATGGGACCTGGGAAAGATCTTTGCCTTTAGGAGTCAGCCCATTAGCAGCATGCTCCTGCAAGAGGCTGAGAGCTCACAGAGAAGTTGCTTAGTGCTTTCATCTCCTACAAAAAAGGAAAAAAATAAAGATCCAGGATCATGAATGTCATCCTATTACTACAGCACCCAGGCATCCTAGCTGGCATCAGGACATGGCTGTAGCAGCTGGTAAGGGTCCCAGATCACAGTGAGCATGCAGGGGCAAGCATGAAGCTGAAATAATAATGTTGCAATTATTAGGAAAAGAGGCAGGACAGCAAAAGTACAAAGACCTGTACTACTGCCCTTGTATTCTAATATTGTGCAGACTAGGGAGAGAACACAATCAAAGAAAAGGAAGCCAACTCAATTTTGTATACAAGAGGAGGAAGCAAGTAATTATAGGAGAGGGATTAAACTGTCTGCTTACTGTTCTTCAAGAGTAAAAAATATCTGTAAAAGGCATCCAGAATATCTCTTAACATCAGCAGGTTTTGCTCAGTACAACCTAGTGCAAAGTACTAAAGAAAAATCACTGCAGTTGTTGCCAGTTCCAATTCTGCTGGAATGTGAAAAGCCAAGGCCAGCTCCACAGGAGCATTAACCAATACAAGCCAAGGGCCAGCATCCGTTGCTCCTATTTGTAGCTCACATAGCAGGTGTCCTTACCACACTGGTGGTGAGAACCATTTGGTCTCACATGTCCAGGTCAGAGCAAGTTGTTTCCAGGATATTTTTCTAATTAAGAAGGGGAAAGAGGTACCTCCAGAGGGAAAGCCATCACATCCTAAGATAAGCTCAGCCAAATGAACTGACAAATGAACTTGCTCTCCATGGATGGTAAGGGGAATCTCAGACTTTGCCACCCTGCAAATGGTATGATGAATCCCATTTATAGTACTCAAGCCTTCCACACCTTCCTAACACCACTATTAACTAACCTATTAACTATAGTTGTTACTGTGTTTTGGAAGCTACAACTCAAACAGATGAGATTTCCAACATCAGCAACTTCCCTCCAGAAACAGCCACCCATGACTATGCTCAGGTCCATTTCAGGACCAAAACCTTATTTCTGCCTCAGCTTTGGAGGTCTGACACCTCTTTGTATAGTTATCCTGGTGCACATGCTGTCCTAGATGAAGAGGCTGAACCCTGGCATTAAAGAGGAATAGTGTCCATATAAGACGCTGACCTCAGTCTGCCCCTTCCTCTCCTCTCCAGTCAGGCAGTCTGGTGGCTCCCACAAAGACAGCAGCCATAAGGATCATTTCTCAGATTCCACCTGGCAGGGTTGATGTGTGCCTTCAACTCTTACCCACAGCTCAAGATGCAGCCTTAAAAATGTGTTGCAAACACACAGTCACCTGAGACATCAAGCTGTTCCTGCTGGTGCCTCATTAAGCTGCAAGGTGATAACAGTCAGTGATAGCAACTGTGAAATCTACAGTGATCTCACACATCTGGAGTCAATGGGTACTTGTGAGATGCTTTTGCCCATGGCCTTATGCTACCTGCATAGAAACATTAGGTTAAAATAAACAGAAGAGCAAGAAAGCACTGTTACCAGGCAGGCACTGAGCAGAAAGTGCCTTTTCCCTGTGATAATTTACTCTGCGGTTTTCAGGTTTGTTAGTCTGTTTGGGGTCATGTTGTTTCAATATCTTTTCCCCAAGAATAAATAAGGTATGAAAAGTCTCCTAACGGACCCCTGTAGACAGAATCTAACTCCGGGTCATGGAAGCAGCTGGTAAACACTCACAAGCTATAATATCCATATGACAAACCTCGATACACATTCACACCCCATTAGCACCACTGTCAGCATTCACCCTGTGCTTCCCACAGCAGGAGCAAGGGAGCCTGGGGAGCCAGGAGGAGAGGTCCCTGCCATGTCCCTAGGTACACCCAGCAGTGGGGACTGGGGCTGCAGGGGAACAACCACCAAACAGTGGGACTTCACAACCCTGTGCAGAGGCTAAATCCAGCATTGGGCATTTAAAGCACAGCCTGGGATTGATGCTGGTATGGTAAAACTGCAAGAATAGGTCAAGCTTTAGTAAAACTTAACTTTAGCAAAAACCATATCTTCCAGTTTAGCCTCAATTAATTCATATGGTGTTTGTTTGAGAGCCTTCTTATTACACTGTGGAATTACTGGCCCTATCTCCAGCCTGGCTAACCTGCCTGTCTCTCCTCCTGCACCGTTTAAATGTCAGTTATATTTTTGTGGTTGACTGGTTAGTGAAAGGATGAATGAATAAGTGTTTGTGCTAACTGATCTACATGAAGATGCTTCATTAAGCAGAAATGGACATGGGATGATATGATTTTGATGTGGTCTTGGCTTGCTTTTGGAAACATATTTTCTGCTAGAGAAGTGGTGAGAAACATGAGATGCTAAGTTTGATCCTGTTCTCTCCCTTGTTTGAAGTGTATCAAAAAAGAAGCACTTCCACAAACCAGAGTGATGGTACATTCAAAACAAAAACAAATGGGCAAATTCCTTTATTTATGGTGACCAGCATGGTGCAAGCAAGTCATCCCAGCTCATTACTGAATGGCATTATATTTCTGTTACAAAATCTATCCCCTTGCCTCTTCAAGGACAAGAGGACCCTAGAACACAGATGTGTTTGAGTCTAGTATTAACAAAGATGGTACTAAGGCCAGGCACCAGGGAACAGGCCCTCAAGACGATGCTAGCATTGCAATGCCCTGCTCCTCCTCATCCCAATGCTGCCTAGTGAATTCTCAGTGCCTAGTGAATTCTCAGTCCTCTGCCAAGAAACCAGGCTCCCCCCATACAAGGCTTGGACACATTTGGGCATACCGTGTACAATCCTAGCCTTTCCTAGGACTAGGAAGGAGCAGAGGTCCTGGACCCCAGCAGTACTGCTCAGTTCCCAGCTCTGCTTTGGTCCATCCAACCAGCTCTCTCCAAGCCAAATCTACTACCCAGGGAAACAGCTCTAAGCAATGGGGCTCCAAACCAGCTCATCGCCTGGGAGCCCAGGTTCACGTCCTGACTCAGGAACATAGACACAACCATCAAAACCAGCCAAACTGCAGCTGGTGGGACTGAAACCCCAAGGCAAGACCAAGAAAAGACCTCCCTTTGCTTGGGACCCTACAACATGGGTGTGGGGGAAGCCCAGGCTCAAACCTTTGTGCTGTCTAAGTCAGAGCAGAGGCTTGACATGGCTATGAAGTCTCCATCAGTCATTATATAGCTTTATGCTGTGGTGAGGGAGAATGGCTCCAGATCTCTCTTGTTGGAGCTGTTTGACTTTATATTCATGATTAAATATGCATTGGACCAAAGAGGAAGATTGATTGACTAATTAAATATTTAGGGAGAGCAGCATGAGAAATGGGGCTGCTTTAAACTGGGGTAATATGGATGCAGATGTGCATTTTGGCCATATCCCAATCCTATATAGGGCACATTTCTAGCAATAACTTGCCCTTTTTCCTGCCAGCCACAGAACGAAAGCCTGGGTCTGCAGGCCAGACAAATCTCTTCATGGGCTTTGGCCAGAATCCTGCTGATAACAAATGGATGATCAGAATTTGGATGGACGATCATCTAGATCCACAGGTCAGCATAGACTGAGGTCTGCAATTCCTACTTGAAATCAGGAAGAAAGGAGATTTCAACACAGGTCAGCCAACACCAACAGGATTGCTTGAGGTACCCAGCTGCTCTGGACAGATGGATGTATTAATGCATACATATGCACAGACATTGAGGACCTGCACTCCTTGTCCCTAAAATACAATTAGCAACACAAACGAGGAGGAATTTCAGAAACAACTGCCTCAATAGCAGTCCAGTGCCAATAGGCACCGAGAGGACTCCTTCCTCTTCTCTCATTGTCATGGGATATCTGCCTCAAGCCTCCGCTGAAAACAGGCCCAGGCAGATGGCTTTTGCAGCCCACGCAAGTGACCGCATTTCAGTTCTTCCAGGCCAAGAAATGGAGAAAGTTTGCAGGGTCTGGAACCTTCCCACAAAAGGAAAGTAAGATATCTCCAGCACTTCTGAAAAGAGAAATACCCGCCCTCATCCAGGCAAAGCATGCGTTGAGTTGCATGAGAAAGAATGGGAAAAGCCTTCAGGAAACAGCTAACAGTTTCCAAGTCTTTCCCTTGTTCATTTTTACAGACTCTGGCTTTCTTCAGGGGAAAAAAAAAATGTCCTTTTTAAATGTGCCTGACCCTGGGCTCTGTTCCTACAACCATTGATTCAGGGATGTACTTTGTTGTTATTTATTCTTAACTAACGACTGAACTGGCACAGCTCTGAAGAAAGGGTATCCCAAAAGCCCAGTGTTTGCAGGTGTTCCTGTTCCCTGCCCATATTCTTCCTGCCTTTGGCTAAGGGTGAATTGCCACAAAACCCTCCATTTTGGCTTAGCTGGGGTAAAAGCAGAACAAAAACTGTGCAGGCCCCACACCTCTTCTTTCTGTACACTCTGAGGTAAGATGTATGAGTTCTCTCCTTCATCTATGGTACTGAAATCCAAACAGATGTGCAAAGCATTACCTAGCTGTATATACCTCTGGCAAATATGCCTGCTTATGTTTTTATATATATATATATATATATACACACGTGCATTTGTGTATACCTATGACTTCCTAGTACACAGAACATGGCCATGCACATTGTCTCCCGCTGAAGCCATCCTGCACAGATCCTGTAGCATCCTTTTAAACCCTCACACTCCCATGTCTAGGCACTGTCCATGAGGGCAATAATTCATGCAGGGTCCACCACTCTCTGGACCAGTCCAACAGTTCTGCAGAATAGGCAGTCACGTTCCAATGCCCAAAGCAGTCTGAGGCTTTGTTTAATTTACCAGTCTAGGGACAGCCTGTGGGATCCAAGTCACAACCAACTCCTAACTGAATTGAATCCAAAGCTCAATGCAGCTGAAGAAGCCAAGAAAACTTTCCTCAGGAGACTGGTGGCATTCACTAGAGTGGGAAACGTGGGTCCTCAGCTTTTCGGATGCTCAGGCTCAGCACAGCCCGCAGCAGAGCCTTACAGTTGATGCAGCTTTCACACTTGCAGCTGAACATGTGGCTGCACATGTTTGTGGCTAAAAATGTGCTTTCTCCATAATGAAACTGGAATCAATAACCAATCAAGCCAGTATGTGCTTCTGTGGAACAGCTTAAAATAGGGTTTCTTTCTTTCTTTCTTAGCAACTGCTCTCAGTGAGCACAACCTTTCATTTCTTCCACAGAGCTGAAAAGAGCTCTGTGATCACATCACTGCAGCACAAGGCAGTCACAAATATTCCACATCTTATAAAGCCAAAGTACAGGGAACTGAAAGGCAGCAAACCACACTATACAGTAGAAAAAAAAACCCTTGTGCCCATAGAGCAGCAGCAGAATTACCAAGCTTAGCACTCCAGAAGTAAGGCATGTGTAAATTAAGGTTGCTTGTGTAATATCACTTCACTCCCCCACCTCCCTCTGTACATATGCATCCTAAAACGGCCTTTAATTATAACTACATGCTATTTTTTACTGTTGTACCCTTCTCTTACTCCAATCCCAGCACTTGATTAATGAACACCTATTCAATATCTTGTTTTCTTCTCCTGCACATCGTCTCATGATTCATCTTTACTGCTCAAACCCTGATCTGGAGTCAGAAGTCTCCATAGATCATGTAGGGTTGAATTTTTTATAGACATTTATCGCTTGGCCAAATTTGGGTACGTTTTCCAAAGGAGGTGAAGAGGTCAGGGTGTGCAACACAAGCTCACTGACCCCAGCTCCCTGCTCCAGATTGTAATGGCATGAGTAGTCCTCAGGAAAAAGCAGCAGCAGTTTTCCCTGAGGACAACACAACTTTTTTCTTTTTTTCTGAGATGTGTGTAAGATCAGGCCAAGGGAGTCTCCTGGGAGGGTCTGACCCTCATGGGTCAGGTAGGTAGAAATGCTGCATCTGAAATGGTACCCTGTGGCTTGCTCCCTGCCGTGGCTGAATGAGCCGTCAGCTGGTAAGACCACATTTAACTCCCACTGGGTAAGGTGATACTGGTGTACTCATGGCTGGTCTTGGAAAACTGCTTCACAGTCCTGCCTGCACGTGCGGGTTGTAACACTCTCAGTAGAGGAGACAGTAATGTTTGAAAGAGCAGGAAAAATGTGCACTGAAATACAAATACGGTTAACAGCACTGCCTATTTTTAAAACTACCCCAAAAGAAATTGCTTTCATTTTACTTAGGAGCAAGAGCCTGTTTATAACTAGTTCCCTTCATTAAACCTTTTCTTTATAACATATGACTGTGTCAAACATCAACATGCAATAACATTATTTGTGAAAAGGGAAAAAAAAATAAAACCAGTCACACTGATTGGATGGACCATCAAATAACAACTTGATGGATGAAGAGGAAAAATGGAAATGCCACCTGCATTTCCAGCATCCCCCAATTGATCAGCCCACTGGGAAATAACAAGGGAGGAGGATTCCACATTCTCTCTGCGTCTGCGAATCACAATTACACACCAAATTTTACAGGAGATCAATACTCCTTTAACAATTCTGCCACAGGTGCCAGAGCTGATTAGTAGGATGTGAATAACTATGGAGGTTGGAAATCCTATTTTACTTGTCTGTCTGAAAGATTTTGGTTTCTTATCGGCTTAGGTGAGGATTCCATGACCAGATTTTACAGTCTGTGTTGACCTCTTAGGTAAAATTTCCTTATTTAAAGGTGGAGTTATGCCTAAGCTGATTCAGTAGGAGCCTCAGTGTCCTTTCTTCATTAATTACTATTCCACATTGAATAAAATGCACAGGAGAGTAAACCAACCTGACTAGAGCTATTGGTGTCACTATTCTGATGTGAGACCTGCTTATTCTGGTCATCTGGAATTCCTTCTTATCCTTAAAAGTCCTCTCCCTCTGAAAAAAAACCCACAGTCACATTGAAAAATAAAAATTAAGGAGCGAAACCAAATTCTACTTCTGCATTCTTGCCTTGGTATTTGAACTATTTTTTTGCGGTTATACAGATTTCTCCCTTCTGCCCCTTGCAAATGAAGATTTCACAAAAGTCGTGTCATTCTGACTTGCATCCTTGGTTCAGCTCTCAAGAGAAAATATATTTCAGAAGACAGTACAGTCCCAGAAGGGCCGTGAATAGGATTTTTCTCAAATCTGGTAGTAAAATATGATACTTCCCCCTTCACTGAAGTGCTCATCTGCCCTTTAGCTCTGGGTTTTGAATGAGCTTCGAGAGGAATGCATAGGACATTCAAGTTGAGAGCCATTAGACTAATGAGCTAATGCAAATCAGTTCACTTGGACAGCCAGGCTGACTGGACAGGACCCTGCAGGATGCTGAGTTTGCTGCAGCTCAACCCAAGCCAGCGAGAAACCAGCACCTTCGACCAAACAGTCCAGGTCCACAATTATGCTTCTATGCCAAAACATTCACGCTGAGGATCATGCAGCCAGGGAGCAAAGCCTGGATGGTGAGAGCTTGCTCCCGCTGCACAGCCAGGGTGCACAGAATCACGCAATACCCCACTGTCACCAGTTCAGCCGAGGGACCCGCACAGGGCTGCGGCTATGCCTTGGTTAATCTGTTTGAGAGCATTGTTTAATCCTGCTGCAGTGTTCCCAAACACAACAGCTTGCAGCAGAGGTGACCGGAGGATATTGCCATCGTTTTGCAATGGCTGGGAGCATTCCCTCTTGCAGCAAGGAAAGGAAGGGCCTTTCCCCATCGTTGGTTTTTGGAGTCTTTATGCATTTACGAGACTTTTGCACAATGGAGTGGGCCTTCATTTTCCATGTTTGCAATGTTTTTCTGTCCCTGCAAAAAATTGGGCTTTCCAGACTCTTCCCTGAATAACAGAGCACAGAGGCTTTTGAGGAATCTGGTGGTAAAATTGCCTGTCATTAGTTTCTCCAGAAATTCACGCTGGCCATGTGCACGTATTTCTGGTCTGTAAACACCCTTAATATGAATGCTGGGGTTGCGTGACAAAATGTCTTCACAAGAAAATTAGACTGATCTGATCTAGTTTCATAATTAGTAAGTGCTACAATAAAATAAAATAAAATAAAATAAAATAAAATAAAATAAAATAAAATAGTGCAGTGAGCCAATGGAGAATCTTCTAATAAACCCATCTAAACACATAAAGAGAATGACCCAAAATATTTGTTTTAGACAGTAAGCTATGCAGAACCTTCACTCAAACACACATTCACTTTATGCCAATGGAATGTTTTCATCACAGAGTCCAGCAGACAATCTACAGTTGTAACTACTTGGTGTTTTTGCTGCTTTGAATTAAAGGAAATGGAAAAGGGTAGAGCCTAAGGGGTAGATTTTCAGAGACATATTGGCATTATTTGTGACTTTAGAAATTTTCATCTAGATGCATTTTAAAACACTTTTGAATCCTATGATAGACTCTGCAAGTCCTGTGACTTAAACTCCCTTCAGAATCCAAATTTCAGTTTCCTGGTTTCATAAATTTAATACTGCTTTTTAATTTGGATAGGGAGTTTTCACATGCTTCTGAAAGATTTAAGAGCACAAGTTCTAGGGAAAATTGAGCGGCTCTGTTAATCTAAAACCCTTATATTTTGAAAAGCTCCATCCCAGGTAATCAATTTCACATGCTATGGGTTTTGCTCACACCAGTACAAATCTGCTCTTCTTGGACTTCAAAACCCTCAAGATGATTCTTTTTTTTTTTTTTTTTTTTTGTAATAGACTTTTCAAATATTTTGTATAAACTTGTTACAAGTCTTGAAGAAGTGTGCTTTTACAAAACCTGCATGTGAAGGGGTGTTTTGGCACAAGTACTCCTGTCTCTGAGGCTAGGATTCAATTAATTCAATTTTAGACATCCGAAAGTTAGGTTGGCAGTCTCAGCTAATCACCAGGGCTCCCTTGTATGGCTTCATTGTTGAGAAATAAGCACCTATGGAGATGTCTCATCTACTGCAGACATGTAGTTCAGGATGGCATCAATTCCTTTTGGATATTCCTACCTACCTCTTTTTCTCAGCTGATGTTAGGAAGAGCCCAGCTGACTAACTTAACAGGATGCTTAGTTTGCAGGTGGCCAATGTTAAAGTAGAGGGAGTTCATCCTGAGTGTACCATGCTGTGATATTTGTAAGGCATTAACCCCGATCCTGTGACTTGGCATCACTGAGATTTCCAAATGTGTGGGAAGTTCCCAGAAGTGCCCCCCATGACCAAAACATTAAGTCAGTGCCCACTGCCTGAATCTGTTGTCAACTCTGCAGAGGTGGTATCACCACCACCTTCTCAAGAATGCTGTGCCTGTAAGTACCAACTCACAAAGACTGTTTTGTTCATCATATAAGCTGGCTTAGGAAGAAACTTGTCTGAACCAAAATCTGAGGATCCACCCCTGCAGAGAGGTGAAGCGCAGGTAATGAGTCTGAAACAAACTGCTCCATCAGCGAGTGTGCTCATTCAAACGCCAAATGTGCATTTGAAAGTGTGAGAAACCGGCAGCTTCTGCATTGACAGGAGGGTATTTGAGTGTCTGATACATTCAGTCTGATTCATCCAGGAGTAAATTTGTCATTGTTGGGGCAGGACCAAATTGACTGTAGGAGTTTTATCATATGTTCACAACTTCTTTTATTTTCATCAGCTGCAGTTTGGCTTGCCACAGGTTAATTTGCTCATGCATTAGGTCAGGTTTTTTCTATTCAAACTATTTTAGCGCCAATCAAAAAAAAAATGGTAAAAATCATTCTGGGAAAGAGAAAATCAGTATAAAACCTGCATTTACATGTGCACCAGTGCAGCACATTCAAATCTCTCAAAAAAACCTTCTGTTGCCAAAACTGTGAAGAAAGATGCATGACCTTCTGCTACATTTCCCATGTTTGTTGTCTTAATTAAACTTGTCATGAGTCATGTTTACAACACCCAACTTACCGCAGCCCTATAAAACAAAGGCATTCAGCCCCTGATGTGCGTGTCTAAATTCACCGGGGATTACTGCCGCCGTTTTCATCACTTCCTGTACATGGAAAATGCAAAAGCCAAAATTAGAAATAGATCACAAGTCTCTGGTCAGGTTGTTTCCAAGAAGGCTGATGAAATCTGCTTTCTTATTTAGCTTAAACCTGTCGTCTCAAGAATTATCCTCCTCGAGACTTTCAGACCTGTTTCCATCCCCTAAGCTGTTAACTCCTGCAGTATTGCGACAAAAAGAAAAAGCTACCCTTTCCTAGGGGCCAAAAGACAGATGTGAGATCGTAGCTGCCATTTTATAGCATAGATCCTATGCATGTGAAACCCAGCAGGGCTTCTTTTGCATACTTAAATATAGAAGAAAAAATATAAATCAAGATATGTTTATTATCATAATAACAGTAAGAGTTTGAAAGAGTCACTACCCCTCACATCATGCTTTAATTTGTGCATCTTACTTACTAGCTTCAAACTTAAAATCATTAACACAATTAAAACTGGGTCAGAGTAATAATTTTTTTAATATTTGGTCAAAAGCTCATTCAGCTGCTTTTGAGTTAGCAAACGTGCAATCAACACACACTGCAGATTACAAGGGCAACTACTTTTTAAAGACAGGCTTAATACCAGTCTATATGAAGAAATGGGGCAAAGCGCAAAAGGAATAGTCAAAAAATGTCAGATATTATAGAGGAGTAAGAACTGTCATTAACTTGGGTATTGCTGTGATTAGCAAAGCCCTGGAGATGCTCTTTCAATGCACAAGACACAAGGTAAAACCAGCCACTGCCCTGAAGAACATCAGTTTCTGCATCAAGAAAGGAAGGAATAAAATGTTTGCGAAGGCACAAGGAGGGGATGCTAATTCTTATTATTTTACTTCTATTTTTAAATCCTATTTTTAACTCTCCCTTATTTTAATGTTTATTAACGTTCTTTTTTTTTAATTAATTAATGTGTCTCAGTCTTATTTTAACTCTAGGTTCTGCTGTTGTTCTGGAGGAGCATTTGGTGTCAGGCATGGCCATGCCCAACCAAACCCAGATACTTGGTGGACTTAAATGAGAGCAGGGCGAGGGGCAGGCGGGGAGCACCCTACCCTTGCAGCCACCCATGGAGGACCCTACTTTGGTTTTTCTCTACCACCTGCATCTTGCAGGGATGCATGTGAGCTGCAGAGCTCAGAGCCCAAGGAGGAGGAGGAGGAAGATCCCCTGGGCATCTCCAGGCCATGTCCGTAGCCAGCGTAGAAAATACCGGTGAGACTGGACCCTCCCTCACTTCCTCTGGGGGTCTGACACAGGTCGTGGGCGAATCCTCTCACTTCCCAAGATCTTTATGTCAGGCTGCAGCTCCTATTTTTGAACTGATGTTCCCTGGGCTTAATCCACTTAGCCTGTGAGCACCTTCATCCGCTTCCCGCAAGCGCAGCCCGAGGCTGCGAGATCCTCCCTGCTTCACTCGCTGTCCTCCCCCACCACCCTTTCTCCCCTCTCGGGAACACATATTAATAAAGAGGTGGATTAGGAACATTACCAGGCAGGTCACAGGGTATCAAGCTGCTCTTTCAGGGCTTAAAATCCAAGAGGGAGCACTCAGCATCCTTGTGACAGCCATTCAGATGACTGCGGCATTGTACTTGCCATTTACTCTATTAACAGCACCAGAACTTCCAGCTGGAGCATTTAGAAACACCATTCCTATAAACAAAGCAATTGGGAGGTGTAGAAATGGCTTACCTTAATTTTCCTTTTTCCACATGGGGAAAAATTAAAAAATGGGGTCTAAGCGCAACGACTGAAATTCATAGCTGGTGCAAATCCACCTTGCTGCTGCCAGTGAACATGAGGTGATTTACACCCGCTACAGACCCCAGCCCATAATCCCCCCTGAGCTGGCCAGCCCCAAGAGCAATTACTTTAGTTGTCATCTGATCAGTGGAGAGAAACAAGGTGCCCGCAGTGCTGCCGCCCAGCAAGTGGGGCTGAATGCCCACCGGCCCCATGGTGCCTTTAGGTCCCTTGCAGTGACATGCCAATGCCTGAGACCACACACAAGGCATTGGGCACGGTCAAAAAAAAAAAAAGTCAGATCCAGCTCTAGCTGCAGCCTGTGCGATGTATTTGGGTTGGACCCATGTCTTGGAGGAAATGCTCCATCTCAACACAGGGTTCTTACGGCTTGTAAATCAGGAGCAGCCATTCCCCTTTGGTGTGCTGCAGGGATCGGCGCGATGGCAAATCCCGAGTGCTTCGTCATCCTGCTGAGCTCTAATCCCATCAGCATCTCTGACCACTCCATCAATCGGATTAAAATATGGCTGAAAGTCATAATACGGCTAGCGAGCCCACGGGGAGTGAGTCCTGCGTGTGCAGATGCAGCCATTGCCTCTCAGGCAAGTGCCACACTGCTTGCAAGCCCCCAAGGCTTTCACCATGGTAGGGTTTTGGGGGTGGCCAGAGCTGCAGACAGGGCAGCCCACATTCAGCATCACCACGGAGAAGTAGGGGCTGCGCCTTTAGCCTCCTCCTGCCCCTTCAGAGCCTCTGTGCTTTTAATGGATGAAGTAACTGTAGCATTGCTGTCAGAGCCTTTCACGTTCATACCGAAAGTTAGCCAAAAATGTTCCAACAGAAAATATTTTCCATGAGAAAATGCTGCTTTAACAGAATCTAACCCTCCCGGTGGAAACCTGTCAGGTCTGCTGTATTCGGTGGTAGAAACCAGATGGGTGTAAGGATCCTGCCTTCATCCTGGGACCACTGGCAACAACAACAAAAAAGATCCATTTGAGGTCTCTGTCTTACTTTTTCTGCCTTTCTCCAAATATAATTTCATTTCTTTAACTTTCTGTCCCATTTTGAAAAGCTTTTGACTTTCTTCTGCCACTCTAAGAAAAGCACAACATATGTGAGAAGGGGATTCTGCCTCCAGCAGCTCATTTCATGGTCTAGATTGGCACATCCTTTCCATCTCCATGAGGCAACAGGCCCATGACCACATACCACCTTCACCAGCATGGTTCAAATGAGGACAGTGGGTTGGATTTGGCCCTCAAGACAGCTGCAAGTGGTCAACTGCCTTTGCCTGGCTGGTCCTTGGGAACGTACACCTCATCACAGCAAAATGCATAAAATGGCCAGTCCACATGGTGCACAAAGAAGGGCTTAATACCAGACTCAAGCCCCGTCACCCAAGAACATCAGCATGAGCACACCTACTTTAAGTTTTCCTGAGGGTTTGGAAGAACATCTGTGGTCAAAACTGATCTCCCACCCATGAATACAAAAGCTGAGACCACCCTCATTTTATCTGCTTCCAGGTGGACACCGTATGGAAACGTGCCAGCTCTCAGAAGCTTGGAGGATCTCTACAGCAAGATCCTGGCTGTCTTAAAAAGTTATCTTGAGACTTCATCTCTTCTGAGAGTACTCAGTGGCTAAGCAGTAGTTGACCTCCACAGGGTTCACAGGGGACAGTCCGTGCTTTTGCACAAAAGCACATAAAGACAAGATTAGGTGAGCTGAAACATCACATCTTTATGATTCAGTGAGGTTACGGAGACCCTCACTCTTTCTAATTATAAAAGCACAGTGTCTTGGCAATAGGAAAGGAATAGCTGGCTTCATTTTTATATTTTCTAGGTCTGTCTAAATTCAGCCTTCCTGTCTTTTCCATTGCAATTTTCTCCAGAAATCAGTCTACACTTCCCTCTCATTTATGTTTTTTTCTTTCATTTATTTCCCCAATAAGTAATTGCTACAGAAACCATAGGAAATATAAAGCTGGGAGGCTTCTCGAGATGCCATCTAAACCACAACTTTCTCCAAAAATGCCCAGACTCTACCGTTATTGACACGCACACATTACCCTCTTAAAAAGATAGCAGTAGTCTAGTGCTTTGAGGATTGGGCTGCCTGCACAGTATGTATGGTGACCTGGCCAATTTGGGAAAATCAGGCACATCCCTCTTTTCCTATTTTATTTATGGCCATATATAGAATTAAAGTGTAACTGAAAGGAGAGTTTTCCATAGACCTATGAACAAGCCTGCAGAATTCACTTGCAGGGAAATAAATTCTATATGAATATATTCCATAAGTTGATTCAAAAGTTATGTTAAAGAGATGATCAAAGAGTGATACAGATTATGAATCATTCTATCCAGATTCCAGATGTAATATTCTCTATTATTCCTAATTTGTCCAAAGTTTCCCCACCCCTTCCCTTCCCCTCTCATTTAAGAGACCTTTCGCTGTGCAAAACACTCCTTTACAGCTCTGCCTCGTATGTAGAGGAGGTGACCCTGAATGCGCAGCAGCAGGCATTGCAGCTGAAGCTTGCTCCCTGGTTAAGGTCTCATGCTAACCCCCAATGCAGAGCTGCTCCAGTGTCTCGCATATTGGGGGAAAACAGCACAAATGTGTTTGATTTGTAACTTTACAAGGACTTTCACATTGAGGTTTAAGTTTCTTTTATTAGTAGACTTAAGAGGAGGGCACCATTAACACATAACAAAGGAGGCAGCACTAAACTGTTACCATAACAGCAGTGTTTTAAAAAACCCACTACTTCGAGGTTTATAAGGTTCCTTTGAAAGATTATTGCAGAAGCCACAAAATGGAAACAGAGGAGAGAGTTTCTCAGCTGCATTGTGCCTTCACACGTGCTTTCAGCCCTCTACAGAGAGATGTGCCTGGTCTCAGCACAACTGTAGCCTCTCTTAAGCAACCTCCCTGGCTTGGGGCCACCCAGGGGTTTCCCTGCACCAGGAGGATTCCCTGGCAAGATTTAAGACCCCATTGTACCATTGGAGTGACTCGGGAGAGCCTTAGCAGTAAAACTGAAGGAATAATTTAGCAGCTGAAACAACCATTTTTCCTCTCCCAGTAGCCTTGTATCAAACAGGACTCTCTGTTCAGTCTGGGGTTTTTGTGCTTTACTTTTCATGCTTCAAATTTCTAGCTATTTTGAGTGAAGGGTATCCTGGCCCTGAAAATTCTCCAAGCAAAACATCGCAGTGTTTCAACACAAGATGTCTAAATGAAATGCTGTGTCTTTTCTAACACTTTCATATTTGCTCATTTTGGTCATATCTAGAATTGAATTTCCAAAGTCTCTTGGTTGCCCCCAGAGCTGCCTTTAAGTGTACTTTCTATCAGAAAATGCATTCCCAGCTCCATTTATCCGATTCAAGGTGCACACGCTCTTAGACTCTCATATGATAAAGACATCATTAGAAGCTGTTAAGTACGTATTATTTCAAGACATTTCCTTATAAAGCAGTGACACTGTATTCCCAGCCTTTATTCTCTGCAAATCCCTGTCTCAAACATAGAGGAAGGAAAGGGCTGGCTGGCCCGGGAGAAGGGATGAGGCTGAGCCTCCACTAGTTCCTGCCAAAGCACATCCCTGTGACTGCACAGCCAGCATGGGACCATCCTCGCCAGGGCTTTCCTTCCCCTCCTCCACTGGCCAGCCAAATCCAGCACTCCCCTCGGGGTTCTGAGCGAGGGTCCCCTCCCTGATCAGCCCAGCGGTGCTGGAGATGGGGGGGAACTGGAGTTTGAAGGCGATGGGTGATCATCTATTAGGCAGCAGCTGCCTTTCTTCTTCCCAAGGAAAGTCATTGCTCCAAGGTGGCTTCCCTGTGGGCAAGCCAGCTTTTCAGTCCATCAAAGTTACTTCTTCCTTCATCACATGTATTTTCCCTTTTTTATTTTGGGGGGAGTTACCTTAGCCTTAGTGCAGCATGACTTAATCCACCGCTTTTGATGCTCTAATAGATTCCACTCCTCGGACCTCACTCCCTGACATCACTGCTCTGCTGCCTCCTCTTTGCCTGATCTCCATCTGACATAGAAAACATCCCTTTCTCAGCCCTCAGTCACCCTTGCATCATCTCCACACCACACCACATCCCCAGACTGGTTTGGCAGAAATCCCACTGCACGTTCCTCACAGATGCAGGGTATTACCCCTCCTGGCCCCCCAGCGCAGGGAAGGACCACAATGCTTGTCTTCTGGCTGGAAAGAAAGCTGTCTGGAACGTGAGCTCATGTTTTCCTAAAATAACTGGGAACCATGTGCTTAAACTCAACACCTGAGGCAAAGCGGGAGTTGCTGTTAACACTGTGCAGCCTTCAAAGCAATCCTCACACGCAGCACAGCACAGCATGGCGCGAGCAAGAAGTGCCGAGCAGCCAGCAGCCTTCCAAGGGTGACTAATGCCCCACTGCTAAAAACAGCTTCCAGGGATTTTCCATGAGCAAATCTCACTACAGGTTCAGTATTGACTTTTCACCTGCTAAATACAAAAACTTCACTGTAATGTCCACACCAATGGATTTTCTTTACCAGCACATACCACAGCTGGTAAAGGAAACCTAGCTCTTTCATAAGTGATGGCAGCATCTGATCCTTGTTAACACCCCTCTCAAATGCCAAAAAATTGCCCTTCTAGTAGATTATGTGGGAGTGTGGAAACGAAGGTGAAGGAGGTGCAGTACACATGGAAGAAAAGACTGGAACATAAAGTATATTGCACACATGGACATAAATGTCTAAGGTCCAAACAAAAATTATAGAAAATAACATGCTGATACAGCTTGGAGAAGCATGATGTTACATCAAAACAGGTGGTCCTGTCAAAAACACATAATGCTCAGCAACTTCACTAAAAAAACAAACAAAATTCTCCAGAGCCTCCTTTCAGAAAGAAACCACTAAGACCAGCCATTAGTTCTTTGGAGTTACCAGGGTGTCCATTCCTTCAGACCTGTAGGGTCTTGCTGCTCCTCTTCTCTCATGCCACCCAGCCTCCAGGTCCTTCCAGCGCCTGTCCTTCCCTGTGAATAAAAGCTACATCCCCAAGAAAACTGAATGAACACACGGCTCAGCTCACTGTGGGGAGAAATGCACACAGTGTGCGAACAGATTTCTGAACTTGTTCAATTAACGTCTTGCCTAAACAGACTCCAGCACTATGTTTTCCTGCATATTTGAGGTCTGCAGTCAAGCAGTCGAACTGTGTAATCCACCGTCTGAGACATGACATATTGTTTGCCAGCCTTGACTGTCCCTGACAGGTTGATTCATCTTATAAATCATTTGGGCTTCCAAATGAAATATAGATTGATTTTATTTTACTTATTTTATTTTAGGAGCAAGCAACCCACAGGTGGGTGTGTCGAAGTGCCTTCCCAATACTGCTCCTAGGAACAATACTGTTCTTGCACAGATGTTAATGAAAAGTAAAGAGAAGTGTGCATTTGCAATTGAAATGAGACTACCTTGAGAAGTTGCCAAAATATCTATGAATAAATTTCGCCATTAGCAATGTTATACCAGCAGCTGAATTTTGTGGGAAACACATATACACATCTCCTACTTTAGGGGACCCACCTTTCCACCTTAGAACTTCCTACTGTAACTTTTTTTCAGTATCTAAACACCACCCAGGCCAATGTGAGCACTGTGGCAAGGACCATGGATCTTCTCCTAAGAGGTTTCATTTAATTCGTGCTGCTGTGAGGGTTATGAAGGAGCAGTACAACATGTGGCATTTGGCAGTGCAAGGGGAATGGACCGGCATGGGGCAGCACACTGTGGCCCAGGTCCTTGAGAAGGTGGCCAAGCTTTGAAGACGCTCAGTATCTCCACCCTGAGGACTCTGCAGCAGATCAGTGTAAAAAAGATGGGTGCCACAGGATGGCCCTGTCCTGGTCTGAGAAGAGGGATAAATAGAAATCTTCTGAAATGGTTTGGGCTCCAGAGAAAGGTGAAACAGCCCATTGTGGCAAAGAAGCGAGGTTTCAATACCTTGAAACAATTAGTTCTTGTCTTCCCAAGAGATGTGAGACTGCCTTCAACTTAGTTCTAATTAATTTACAAATTAGCCTGCTGGCCTATAAAAAGCATCATGCACTCATTAAACCCAGCTGCTTTATGGGAAGACCTACAACAAAATCTGTAGATTTCTGGTACCAAAAGGAAAAGTCCTATCTGCATGTTATTCAACCAGCACTCATTGCCCCTGGATGTTGTTAAAGCTAAGAACATGTTCAGTCACAAAGAATTAAGCATTTATATTAGCTCTTGAGGATATCCAATCCTCAAGGAGGATATTACAATCAATAGGAAAAAGAGATGGTGCCATTAGTGCCAGTGGCTACCTAGGATTTGCATCTCATGTTGATGGAGAGCCACGGTTGAAGCTTTTCCCACAGTTGGAGCACTTATAAGATGCTCTCCCATGTGGTTTCTCTGGTTTCTAATGAGGTGTAAGCTCACCCTGAGCTGGCACGATTACCTGTCTCTCCTCACTGGGGAGCAGCTTATATTCATGAAACCTGTAGGAACTTAACTATTTGTGAGACCTGCTCTCCTCTGCTCCACATAGCAGGGATTGGACGTGTTCAGAGGTTGCTGGAGGCAGGAAAGCAGACAGAGAGGGAGGCAGTCAGAGATTTGCACAGCCAGGCAGCACACTGGTTGCATAAGCCCTGTGTCTGTGGGAAATCAGACTAAAACCTTTTCAGAAGCAATATAAACATGTAGCCTTTTAGGACTAAAGTCATTTATGCAGAAATTTCCCCTATGGTCAGACTATTTCATAATTATCCACACTGGGATGTCTTGCATTTTGCTTTGAAGCATCTGGTTCTCGGCATGTCACCATTAGTTTGATCTAGCAGTTCCTATCCTTATATAATAGCAAACCGTTTCATGGCTATTTCACACAAAATGTCTCTTTTTTGCCCACTAAATGACCTGGAACTAGAACACAAACATTCTGTTTGCACAGTTTTACATAACATTTGCCATAGTTTTCACACAACACTATTAAAGTCTAATTTGTTTCTGTTCCCAGGCTGATGGAAAGCAGTTCTTTTGGTAGCTCGATTGCGTCAGTGTTCTTTGAAAATGTAAATAAAGATACTGAGATAAGACCTGTCCAACTACAGAGCCCTTTTTCTCTTTATGTTTACCAGATACTTCAAGCTAAATAAAATTACTCTTTGCACTTGATCTGCCTAAGAACATGTTCAACAAATCGATAATCAAATTATCTTGGCTATCACAACACCCCCCCAACATATTGTGATCACAAGCAGCATCTATGAGGATCTATAACAAAATTTTTCACAGAGACATTCTGAAAAATTATTTAGGGTCCCAAATACGATTTTGAAAAGCAACTTAACTCCTAAGGAATGGGGTTTTCAGGGAGATTTAGATTCTTGAGCATTTAATGGCCAGCTTGGAAAAAGGCACTTCTACTTAGCAGACTCCTTAAAAGTGTTGCCTTGCCAGCTCCTATTGATCCTGATGGAAATGCATTACCTGTTGGCATCTGATAATCTCACTGAGCACTCACCATCACCTTCTTTGGTAAAACGTACCTTTTCAATGTGATTTAAAGATGCTTTTCTAACCTGTCTTGAAATCTTTCTTGCTAGGCAAGGGGCAGAAATATTTTATCCAACTGGTTCCTTTTGGAATGGTGACTTGGAGTTCAGCTTCCTTGGAAATATTTCCTGAATTGCCTGAATTTTCAATAAAGACAGATGGTTTGGGAACAACATTTTGCAAAACTGGCCTTAGCCTATTTAAAAAAAGGTGGAGATGTGGCCCACCTAACATGCAAACCACTCTCTAGAGATGCCAAATTTTGAAAGACTAGGGAAATTAGTCAGTTGCATGTTTACCTCTGATGATCCAGGTATAGGATGAATCCAGCCCTAGATCTTAGATATGTAGTCTCAAAATATTTAAATAAGCCTAACAGTACAGATTCATCAATTCAGCTCATCAAATATTGGAGCCATGGAGCACATGCAGTGGTAGATGGTGCCTACAGTTAAATGGAAAAAGACACTGGCTCTTTCTGGCTTCACCTTTGTTTCTGCCTCCTTTGGTAGCTTCTTTCCTCCTGGACTTTATTTCACCAGATGCTACATAAAGATCTTCTGGTCTATGAAGCAGGGAAATCACCTCCTATTAGAAATAAATGATGACATTACATTCATTTTGCTGGAGTTGATGTTTAAACAACTGCTACAGTTGTTGAAG
The DNA here is from genome assembly GCA_026212715.1 of Elanus axillaris. Lineage (NCBI taxonomy): Eukaryota > Metazoa > Chordata > Aves > Accipitriformes > Accipitridae > Elanus > Elanus axillaris. Next base: position 29,013,733 of record JANZLQ010000008.1, read on the forward strand.
TATTTTATGTAACATCCCAAATAAGCAATGACAAGAATCTATAAGTGTAAAAATAAGTGAGAAGAAAAGCAAGAAACGCAGGAGGCAGAAAATGATTAAGATCACATCAGGTTTTTTATAAAGGTTGAACACAAGGCATGTAAGACAAAGTTACATGACTGAATTAGCCTTCAGAAGGGCACACAAGGTAACTGCTGTTTATGGTAAAATACGAAACTGCAAACCCACATTTCAAATGGAACATTACATAGAGTAACAGAACTTTACTTGCCCAGTCAATTCTTCTGACATTTCTTGGGTTTGTTTTTTTCTGTGTATTTTGATAAGCCTAAAATGTTGTCGATTTGGAATTGCTACCTTACACCAGATCCCAAGAATTATTATTACAAAAAAAAAAAAGAGCAGTCAGATAAGAAACCTGAAGAATATAAGTCACTGATGCAGGAACAAGGCCACCTTCAAGGTCAGAATATTTCAGAAGCCACAGAAATTCCCCCTAAACAACTCAGTACCACTTCCAACAGCAAGAGTTTCTGGGGGCAGAATGGCCCAGACAAGCATTTTGCTCACACCAGGTCTACAACACTGCTTGAAGCAACAGCCATAGCCATTCCCTGGTGTTGGCTGCTGATGGAAATGTATTTAGAGGAGCTGAGGGCCCTCCAAACCTTCCCCAGAGTGCTGCCACTTCAGTATACAAAAAAAAACCCAAAGTCACAAGTGCTTAAAAACATTTTTGATGAAAAACTCCCTTTGAAACCAGTGGATTTTATGAGGACCTCAGCACTGCCCAAGGCTATTTGAGAGCTGCTCTGCCCTGCTCCTGCACAGAGATGCTTCACGGGAGAGGGGAAAGCCCACAAGTCCCATAGACACATGAATGGGTCAAGGAGACAAGACAGGCTGTTCCTTTCCCACCTGTTTCTCTCCTGGGACTGCCTGGCAAACCCCACCAAGGGTCCAGCAACAGAAGTCACTCCTTCTCTTAGGAATCCCCACACCTTTTCCTCTTCTTTTCTCTGGAGGTGGCAGGAGGGAGAGGAATCAAGGTGTCCCCACCACCCTCTGGGTCTCAGCCACCCCTTCCTGAGCCCTTCCGCATGCACCCTGCATCCTGCTGGGGAGGAAAGCACAGCGGCCGAAGTCTGGAGCATCTCCCTTTGGCACAGTGCCCTGGGCAGGCTCCAGCAGCAAGCAACGGTCCTCACCGCACCAGCGTGGCTTTATCTCCACATTTAATAAACAACCAAACATCTGCTTGATAATATCAGTTACTGATAATATCAAAAGTACTGGACATTTTGAGAGCGACTTAACGATGTCTGTGATCTCAAACAGTTTGTTGTTTCTTTAGCGCATGTGGAGCCTGACCCTGTTCGCATTCTCTAAATCCTTTTGCTCTCTTCTTTTCCTGCCCCCAAAAAGGCCACAGGATGAAAACAAAACAGAACAAAAAAATCCAAGGGGAACTAGTATTAAATTGTAAGTAGCAACGACCAGGCACTTCATCAGCATGAACAGGGTATACATAAATCTTTATCACCAGCATTTTTTTTACATATCTGGAATCCACTATACTGCAAATTAGTCCCATTTGTCCACTCGGTGCTAATGCCATTAAAATCGACCTCATTTGGCAAAGCTCATGAGTCCAGAAATCCCTGGAGTTGTTAATTTTTCAGCTTAAAAAAGTAATCTCGATTCCTAAACTAAATTTTACAAAAAGAAATCTCATTGTAGGTGGAAACTACACCCTTGTAACTCTAAGGAAAATTAAGAGCAGACCACCCTTTGTTTGGGTTGGCACTGGAGGGCACTTTAACACCTGTGTTATTTTCTTATAACCCAAGAGCAGCTGCTCATTCCTTTCCACTCCAGCCCAGTATTTTTCACCTCTGTCTCTGCCTGTGGTTGCCACAGAAATTTCAGTGTGACCAGGGTGACAGAATATATGATTTCTCACAGTTTCCCAGAGACTGTTCTGTCAAAGGAGGATCCTTTTCTTTTCCCCAGAAGGGTAACTTTGAGTGTGGGCAGAATATTCTGAAAACTTAGCAATGCAATGCCAGCTAAAAAAAAAAAAGTTTTCCTGAAGCTCATTATTTTCTTTCCATATTTCTTTACCAGTCCCATCACTTCTTAATACTTTGCAACTAGTGCTTTCCCAATGAAATGTGACTTCTGATTTGACTTTCCATTTTTAAAATAACTTCATAAAGATTTGTCTTAACTGACTATAACTGCTAAAAAGTTCAGCTCTTCACCAGTGGGTTGCTACAGGAAAAGATGAATACAAGTCTTACTTGGGCATGGAGAGAGAATGTGAGCAGATACCAGCTTTAAAGCCTGTCTACTGCATAAGTGCGGGTGTGTATTTTTGAAACAGGAATGCAAAAAGATACATGCTGAAAATACATAAAAGACAAGAAAAGGATAAAAAACCCCCTAAAACAGTGTACCATTTCCATCTATTCTGCATTCTGTTTGGTGAAGCAAACTGCAGTGTCATGCAAGAAGCCTTAAAAGGGATATTGATTGCAGATGCAGTGCAGCCAAAAGACAGAGCTTTGATAACCGGGTATTTTGCAATCCTGTTGCATTTTAACAGGGAATGCAGCCATCACAGATTGCCGAGGATGCTGTGGGGTGAGTGAGATGCATATGCCTCATGAGACCAGGCACAGTTCGTACAGGCAAGAAAACACCTCTTTAAAAATGAGCCCTCTTTCCTAGGGGATTTGGCAAGAACCAGCAGGAAGGTTTAAGAAGGCCCACTGCAACCCATATCTTGTTCCCTGCTTTGGGGTGCCTCTGAAACAGTGATTTAGGTTTATTTGGTAACCAGCACTGTCCTGATGCAGGTTCATACTATAACCAGCACTGTCCTCATGCAGCCCCAAGAAAAATGTTCTCTGTATGCCTGCACAAGTACTTGGCATCCCATTGAAGTGCAATTTGCCTTAATCAGAAATGGATTCTGGCCTGCTGCTCAGCGGCAACCAGGTGCTATGGAAGAGGGGAGGAAGACCCAAAGGGCCACGGCTGCAGCTCACAACCACCACTCCAAAGACCCACCCTCCAACCCTGTAATGGGCGACACGGCGCCTGTCCCCACGGCGGGCAGCCCACCATCCCGCTGAACACCGAGCCTCAGCATTGCTCCCGCTCCACCTCCCACCCACGACGCCTTTGTGGGCAGCCGCGGTGGGGAGGGCAGCTGGCAGGCAGATGGGGGGGCAGGCGGCTTCAAAGGAGCTGCCAGCCACCTCCTGGGGATGGCAGCAGTGCAGCAACCCGCCGCAGGCGTCGAGAAAGGGATGGGTTTCCCAGGTCCCTCTGGTAGTGTCACCCTCTGGGTCTCGGCCACCGCTTCTCCTCCTTCCCCCAGCCAGGGCTGACCCCTCTGGGAAAATACAGGACAGCGGGAGGACCAGCTGGCCCCCAGACTGGGGTATGGTGGTGGGATTCAAACAGGCATGTACAATTGCCTTTTGATGCCTGCGGGCCGGGGAGCACAGAAACGAGGCCAGGCCTGTGGGGATGTGAAGAGGAGAGGGCCAGATCCTGGGTGAAGGCAGCTTGTTGGAGCTGGAGGAACATCCCCACTAATGTCCAGGTAAGAGGGAGGAGAGCTGCCCACCTGGGGAGGCACGGTGGGGAGCAAAACGTGGTGGATAGATGAGGGGCTCGGCATGGTCCCACCCCCTGGGGCGGCCTGAGCAGGGCACACCATGCATTGCCGCTGCTTTCTGCTGTAACAACCCCAACCCATCCACCCAGCAGCGTGCTGGGCTGCTGAGCCCCCACCACCCAGCTCAGCAGGGCTGGGTGTCTCTGAGCTGGCTCTCGGCCCCTGCTCCTGCCACCCCAGAGCTGCCTGCTTTGTGGCACATTTCCATGCTGTGCTCTAAGGGCCACATCTTTGGGAAGTATTTTTGCAGCAATAAAGCAGCATTTTCACTGGGCAAAGCTGCGTTTTAATAGTAAGCGGAGAGGACTCTTAAAAGCTGCAGCAGGCCCTGTTTGGCGCCAGTCATTGCTGTTTTTTTCTCCTCCATATGTACCCCATATGCAAGCACAGCTGAGAAGCTGACATAGAAATTTTTTAAAAAGGAGAGAAATATCTGAAGCTGCCCTGAGAAGGATGTTCTGGGCTTTTTAACTCTGCTTTTGCAAGAGCTGTGGAGACCCCAGAGATCTCTTACATCTGCACTTTTGAATTCCCTCCTTGCAGGTAATTAATAATACGGACAACTGTGATGGGGGTGTAGGAGAGAGACCTTTCCATTCCTTATGCCCTCTCCACAGCCCAGTTGCTATTCAGTGTTTTGGTTCTGTGCCGTGAGAACACCTCCATGGCTAACACGGCATAGGTAGGTGGGTCCCAATAATACCAACCCACTACTTTGCACGGATTTGAATGGCTGTGATGGATCTGGGATGGCAGAGATGGGTCTGCGATGGGGTGTCCCTTCCCTGTCTCTCCTACAGCTCCTCCACTGCCATGAGTCCAGGGCATCCAACACTGCCTGATGGATCAACCTACTCTCACCTCAAGAGTTCCTCCCAGCACAGAGCAGAGGGTCACCCAGAACCAAACCCCACCTCCAGGAAGGGTTTTATGACCCGTGTTTAGCCACAGAAGAGGCTTGGCAATCCCCTGTTCTGTCAATGGGCAAGTCATACTCACAAGGTCCTTCAGTTTCAGCTGAAGAATTCATTGCCCTTGGATGCATGGGGTGCATATGGATGGGCTTGTCTTTGTCCTTTGCTCCCTGCTGCTCATAGTCAATATTAAATAGCTTACTTTTTCATATACCCATGTAAAGTATGCCATGAAATAAAAAAGACATTAAATAATCTCTACACAAGTGTGAACATTCCTTGGACTCCTTCCTTTCAGGCCCTGAAGCACTCTCAATGCTCACAGGATTCTCCCTGGTTTCTAAACCAAAATGTGCTCTTTAATCAGCAGTATGAGAAATACAGAGATCTGAGAGGGAAAAAACCCCACATCCTTGCATTTTTTTGGTTTAGTTTTCTCATCATCCTGGAGAACTCTTTGGGATTAAGTGAGAGTCCCTGCAGGTATCCACAATTCTCCTTTTGAAACCTCTGGCTTGTTCATCAAGTCTCCAAATCTGTGTGGTCTGACTCACTTTGTGCTAATGGTCATGCAGCTGCAGACAGCATCATACCTGCTGTGAAAGGGGCTCCTCTCTTCATGCCTCCTCTCCCATCATTTCCTGCATGGCACTCCGAGTCCTCCACCGAGCACCTCCTCGGTGGCCCATACACGTCATCACCATGTGGGTTGCTCCCTGTGGGTTCAGGGTGCCCTGAGGAGAGGCTTCTGCTCAAATGTCCTTCCATGAGAGCAGGTGAAGGGGCAACCAATTCTTGCATGCGTCTGAAGAAATGGAGGGTATGTTCCCAAAACTCAATACATCACACCTGCCAGGAACATTTTACATGTGGACAGAGCCTATGATGCCATCCCCTATTTTTTTAATATTTGTCAAATGTACATTAGCATAGAGAAGTCTGCAGTTAATACTCACAAAGTCACAGTCTTTCCCCGCCCCAATTCCCAGACCCAGATTTCCACTCTTGTTTGCTGTATCCTCAAGATTCTGCAACTCCTCTAGCATGGTCTGGCAAGTAATTTGGTATTACTTGTATTTCAGTGGTGTTCAGTACTATCACTGTGCCAGACACTGTCTAACAAGGCAAATCAGACAAAGCAAGGGCAGATGTAGTATTTCCACCCCCATTTTACAGCTAGGCCAAGAGAAAATACAGGGAGATCTTAGCATGCCACTTTAAAGGATCCAAACTGCAGCATGAAAAGCTCTTTGTAAGCTGCTCAGGCTCCTGGGTGGCCACAATGCTTGTGTTTCCCCCAGCAAACATCCGCTTATTTGAAGTTCTGGTCCTTGTTCCCACATGGACCGCAGGGTTTGTGACCCTTTCAGTGCCATGCATGAGCGAATGAGGGAGCAGGCTTCCCTGGGCTCCCCACCACCCCTCCCAGCTGGTTGCTAACCACCAAGGACACCTTCTTCCCCAGCCAAAACCCCAATCTCCCATTTCCAAGTGCTCTGTGGCTGCAGTGACCAGCTCCCATCAATGTGTCCATGATGGGGCCACCTGAGAACCACTCAGTGCAGCCCTTGCCTGCCTCATAAAAAGCAAGAGGAGCAACAACTGGCTGCCGGCTGTTCTCTTCTGCATTTTAAAACATTACCTCCCTTTTTGTGGGCCATCAGGCCCCCCTAAGTCCTTCCCTACTTGCTAAAATGGACCAGGAGGATGGAGATGAAGGTGTGGGTCCTCTTGGCTTGTTCCCCAGCTAAGAAAATTTGGGGCTGCATCCCTTCCCATGGCGAGAGGAGGAGAACTACCAGCCACAGATGGGACCCTCCTCTGGGACCAGTTCCTTGGGGACCAAACCTCAGGCAGCATCATCCTCTCTCAGCAGCAGGATGGAGAAGAGAAGCAGACAAGAAAGGAAGATGCATGGTAGGGAATGGAGCTGAGGAGTGATGGATTTAGGCAGAGAACTGTGACAGGGAAAAGTATTTTTTACGAGTTTCTGTATTACCTACTGAAAAAAAAGATAATTTTTATCCTGTTTTGACCTTTGTTTACATTTCAGTAGAGCAGACAATGATGCAGTATATGATTCTCTTACAAAGAGTGAGTTTTCTTTATAAGGATGCTGCACTGTAATAAACACAACACTTGATGGTACTTAGGTCACTTTTCTATTGGGAAAGTTAGGCAAAATATTAAAAAACCTACAGCAATGAATATCTTTTCTGTAGCTTTTAGGAGTCATCCTTGAACAGAGACACAATTCACCAGAATATCCTATAGGGTAGAAATGGTAAGAATTGTTATTTTCTATTAAAACCTTCAGGACATTTTCTGCAAAACCTCTTTAAAATGATTACCCTTTAGGACATCCAAATGCCTTTGAGTTTTGTTCTACCGCTTAAAGTGTTGTTTTAGAACCACTTCAGCCCTGTTAATGTGTGTCTGCCAGACAATGTAGCTGATATGAATTCACCATTAATTGGAGAGTGGGGCTTTGCATCTACCAGACTAAGTGATTTACTTTCAAAGTGCTGTTATTACAGTTGTAGACTGTGTTTGGTTGCTTAGAAACCATCCTTATCGATGATTCAAGTTTTCTCCTGATATCACGGTGAATGGATAGCACCTTTATTTTTCTCTCAGCAGTTGTTAGAAGGAACTATTTTATAAAAACCACTGCAAAAGGCAGTATCCCTTCATGCATGGGCAATGGTACAGCTGGCATGTTGATTTAGGCTGAAAAGGTACATTATTCCAAAGGAGCAAAAATGATTTTAGAAAACAGTATTTGGCAGCAGGATGCTTAGAGACCTATTGTTCAGCTGGGTGAAGAGGAAGAAAAAAAACTTTCCCATCAAGTGGGAAGACATATCTGACAAACAGCATATCTAACAAGCAACAAATGCTAAGAAGGTCTTTGTAATGTTTCATTAAAACCACAGACACATTACCAGTGTGGACTTTAGGCTGCAACTCATTAGTAAATGAATTCTATCTGTGACAGCCTTGTCAAACCCAAGCTTTACTGATTACATTTGGCTTTTAGGCAGTGATCCCCAGGGAAAGTGATTTATTTCAGCACTTGATGAGTTACTCCATTGATGGTAGTGATAATGACATTATCTTGACATAGGTTAGCATTTATAGGCCTCTTGGAAGGAGTGAGTATTCAAGGGGGATTTAAATGAAGACAGGAGGGAAGCCAAGCACGATGGTGCAAGAATAGTTAGAAATGTTTGGAAAGCGCAGCCCACCTGTAATAGCAAAGGCTTTTACAAAGCTGGGCAAATGCTCCACTGGACACCTTTCCCAGGCCAAAGCGGAGGGCTCTGAGATGAAATGAATGCAAACCCACAGCAGAGGGGGACCGCAGGCTGCCCATCACCTGTCCTCCTCTCCCAGCCCAGTGCCCTGCTGTCGTACAAGGGCTGAGCAAAGCTGGCTTTGTCTCACCTCACAGCTAAACCAGGGTCTGCAGCAGGGAGTGAAACCCTTCTCACATCTTGCTCTCGACAGGGAAGTTTTTCCAGGTGTAACAAGGAAATTAAGTAAGTTGAATGTGCAATTACCAGGGGAAAAGATGTGCAAAACCAGAGAGGTATGGACACAGGCAGAGCACTGAGTTAGGATGCTGTGAGGAGTAGGAGCAAGGTGTTAATGACTAAAAGTAATGCCCACATGCTTCCTCAGTAGTTGATGACGAAAGAAAGGGGAGGGATGAGGGACAGACCAGAGCAGCCTGCAGCTCTGAGTCACCTTTAGACAGTGCTTTTTTCTTCCCCCGTCCTTGGATCAACAGAGAGACATTGAGATCCTTAAGATCAAGGGAATACCCCCTTGAAGTCCAGGCATTAATCCTACCATAGGAATTCATGTTTCACACGTCTGCCATGGTAATTCACGCAATACAGACCAGTAGCCCAAACAACAAATACCCATCTTAACCAGCAAGACATGGAACAGGAGCTCCAGGAGAAATCAGAGCTGCCTTTAAGATATGTGTGATACAGGTACCTCAAGTGAGATTGCTCTACAAGATCCCAAGTTCTGCCAGTCTGAGCTATGAAGATGCTCTCTGCAATACACGGGACAAAACGTGAGCCCAACCAAGGCCAGGAACCAAGGCTGTCCCAGCAACAGCTGTTTGGAAACCCCTTAGTTTGAGAAGTCTTTTTGAGCTTAGAAGAAATCAAACAGGGATCTGCAGATGCTTGACAATCCTTTAGCACATCCAAAATGAGCCTATTAAGGGTTCTGTTATCCAGCTGGCCCAGCAAGGCACTTTCTCTATGAGGACATGGACAGTGAGCCACCCTGGGTGTGCCATGGATATAAAATTGAAGCACTAGTGCATTTGATGACTGATGCATTCACAATCTCTAAAACTTCATAATTTCAATTCTGCTGATCTGTCTTTACAGAAAATACCACAAAGACTTACTGTGCAGCAGCAGCATCTGTGGGCCTTGGGCAAATTCAGGAGAAGGTTTTATGTCTGCTAAAATCATTCTGTGAATTTTCACTTGAGAATATGTCTCTCGAAGTGCCATGAACATGCACCATGTCATAGTGATCCAGTATCACCCTAGCTGTAACAGTGAAAGCAAGAACAGGTTATCTTTTTTCGGTAATTAACTCTAATCTGAGAAGACATAGGTGAGTAATTGCAAGAATAAAGGCTATTACACTTCCAAGAGATAAAATTTAATCTGATTTTTTTTTCAGCTCCAGTGTTCAACGGGCCCACAAAGTTGTTTCTGTTGCAAATCACAAGTGTGATGTGTTTAAATAGCAAATCTACTATTACTGGTTTTAAGGCAATAATGCCTTTTAATATCCTAAGCAACATCACATCAAGTGAGTTTGAGACAGAACCTGCAAAATTCAGTTACAATTTTGGGAGGGAGTCTAAACCATAGGTAGCAAACAGCTAGATTTTAGAAAAACATATTTTCTTATTTAGGGAAAAAAGGGCAGAATGTTAGGCTAGTACATAGTCCTAAGAGGCGGTTTCAAAATAAAAAATCTGCATATTACATCTTCCACTGGATCGGTGTCACATATATTGTGAAAGGAAAGGAGTGGACTTCAGTTTGCCAAATGACCATGGTTATTATAAATGATAATGAATTATTATCTCAGAGTGATTGTCAGTAAGGAGGAATTCTGGAGGAAGTGCAGGAGGAGATAAAGAACAGAAGAGATGTTTTCTCTGATACACCTCGCTCTGACTGGTATCAGGGGCAGCATATGAGCAAAGCCCTGCAGGACACCAGCTCCTAAGTTCCCAGGAATATTGTCTAGAGAACAGCTCAGCTTATGAAGTAGTTGGAAGTGTTGTGTGTGAATTAAAATAAAAACTATAAGGCTAAATGAAGTGAATTGTTTAGCCATAAGGCTAAATTACCAAATAATGCAGAGAATAATACTTTTCACCATGTAGCCGTATTAATTTCCATACACACCAGTGAGTTTTGAAACCAACATGGGTCAGAGCCACTGGCAATATGTGGCTGCTGTGCTATTCCAAATGGCCTGTCTGTGCTGAGGACAATGCAAAATATGATTTTATTAGTCCTCCATTCTAATTTCATGGCACTCAGCGGTATTTGTGACTGTGCACAATGACAGGCACCAGTCCAGAGCCTGTGCTGGCACGAGCTAGGTTTGTTCCATTGACCCCAGCAGAGCAATGCTGATTTATGCCAGCTGAAATCTGACCTGTAATTTCTGCCTCGGAAGGATTAAACTTAATTAATTCTTTATGCTTGACCCACAGCACGGGGATATCCCAGCATCACAAACCCAAGGGTACCCATCTCTCCCCTTGGCTGTAGTAAACATCCCCATTCAAGCCAATCTCACAACAGCCGCCTGGCAAGAAGCAGAAATTGTGCTGTGGCACCAGACCGATTGACCAGTTAGTTTGGTCATGAGGGGTTACACACCAGGGCTTTCAGAGCCATGGAGGGGGTCCTAGAGGGGGGGCTCCCAAATGCCCACCCTGGCGGGGGAGGCTTTCAGGACCGGCTCCGCTGGACAACCCCCAAAAACCGAGTGCTCCTGTGGAGGGAAGAGGGGTTTGACCCTTCCAAGGGGTCCCCCTTGTGCTTGGTCTGGAGATGCCCTTGGGGTGCCCTTGGTCTGGCAATGCTGGAGAAGGGTGGGCGTGGGGGGGGGTTGTCCACCTTGCAACACTGCACACATGTTTTGTCTATCACCACTCCATCCACGTCACCTTTCTGCTAGCTGTCTCTGCCTCCTTGGTTTTCTACCGCTAAATGACCCTTCATGAAAGCTAGCATGGGGTGGGCAGACTTATGCATAACTGCAGGTTTTGCAGTATGCCCTGAAAGTTTCCAAATCTCAGACAAACTGGGAAGCAGAGAGCACTTCCCATGGAACGGTTTAACCCCTGTCTCCTGCCACCTGGACAGTGCTCCTGCTCACGATGGCCCCTGGGCAGAGAGATGGATGCAGGACCTCTGAGGATGTCAGAAGCCAAATCATTTGGGATTTCAGAGGTTAAAACACAAGCACCTTAGATTGCCTTCCTGTGCCAGAATCAAGCAGCAGCCTGCCCAGTTCCCACCACGATCCATCACCCATGGGAAGCGCTGCTGAATGAGGACACATTGCCACACTGCCCTGCGCTCACTGCAGCTTGACAAATGCTTATAAGCAGCATCTTACATAGAGCCCATTGTAGTGATCGTGCCTTAGGGCTGTGTCCTTTCTTTCCAAGCAGAAGAGGCTGAAAGCATGCATGGAAACTATTTCTCACTGGGCACATTGGTGCAGAGAAATCCAACAGCCTTTTTTCCCCAGTTCTTCTCAGCCTGCACACCCTCACTCACACTCCTCTCAGCCTTCTGGTTTATGCAAGTATTAGGACAGTTTAGGGCACCTGCTGGTGAGCAATTTGAAATAGAGGGATTATTTTCTGGTCCCCAGTTAAACAGGTTCCCTGTTGATGGGGCTACAGAGTGGACAGGAAGAACATGCAACACAAAATGCATGGCGTTCCCCCCTGCACAACCCAAGACAAGGCAGCTATCCTAGCTCTGATAAAGTCAATGGTCACTTGCTCCAACAGCATTAGGTTTTTGCCTTAAATTAGTTCTGTCTTTTTTCTGTACGGAACTGAGCAATCTGTTGTGTGAGGAACGGTGGCTGGGTTTGTGTTGCAAAGCACAGCTGGGAATGTCATGATGCCTGCCTTCCATCTAGGCACAAACCAATGGCTTGGGTATAGTAATTTAAAAGTCTCCTGTTCCTAAGATGTACCTATATGGAGTTGATTTCACTGTGTCCCTTCACTTGAAGACTTGCTGAAATGCAGCTGTTAACCCTAAGGTATATGTCCCTACACCCCTGAAGAGTATACACAGGTTCATTAATTTTGCCATTTAATCTGGGAAAGATCAAATCTGGAAACTTTTTTCTTTTTTTTCTTCTGTTCTCTTTAACTTGGTAATTACACTGGCCGTGAGAAAACAGAGCAGAAAGGAAATTGCTTCTAAAGGACATGGTAATAAACATGTCATGTATATCACTTAGCTGGGTTGTGTTTATTATTAACTTGGAATGGGAGAAGACTCGAGCCACGGCACAGCATCATGACAGACTGGTTCTCCCAGGAGTGCAATTCCAGACCACACTGATTATCCCACATTTGCACCGAGGGGACCCAGCCTGTGCGGCACACCTCATAAACCAAGGGACCTGGGAATCCTATTGCTGCATACATTTCTCCACAGCTCAGCAGCAAGGAATTCCCTAACATTTCCCTCTCTGCTAATTTCCACTAACTGAGGATCTGACTAATTTTAATTAAACCAGTACGTACCGAGAATAACTCCTCTGTCTTCATGTTAATGCCAACCAACAGAGATGAAAATCTGCCTTGCAGTGCCTCTTCCTTGGCAGTTGCCAACTCGATGAACTTCAGCTGTGATTAACTGAACTCTGGCACCTGTAGAGATGAACCTAAAAATGGTGGCTTGATGATGAATCTCAGACAGGACTCCCAGGGTAGTGGATGCAAAATCCTAGGAAAAGTCTCATAAATTTCACTGTAAGCAAGATTTCACCTTTATCTCTAGAAAATGTGTGTGTTCAGGATAGATTCGCTATCCTACTGCTTTAGATCACTCCCAAACTGTAAAATAGAGTTACATCTGTTAAACAAGTAGCTACTTAACCTGGGTTTACTGCTGCTTTGCATAAGTGCAGTGGCAAAAAGCAGCTTGCACATGTAGTTGAATCTGGCCAAAGCTTGCCCAGATTTTTTTCTGTTGGAATAATTTCCTTTATAGAAAGACCATGTATAGGCAACCAAGTAGCCATTACAGGTTGGCTTTTGGCTAACGCTGGTGGTAGAGAAGTGGTTTGGGCACTCAGTTGTATTGTGGCGATCCCTTATTTTTAGGAAAACATGGAGTAACTCTGCTTGGAGGTATGAAAGTGGGGCAGCTGGACCCCAGGGCAGAGACCTCCTGGCTTTGAAAATGGGGAGAGGTAAGAACAACCACTCCATGGTGCAAGCTGGGACCTAGAGCCATCCCAAGGCACTGAAATATCGCTTGGATTTAGGGAAGACATTCAGATCAGCTGGGTTTGGGTTACTTCATGGACATGAGTGCACAGGAACAATGCTCCATGAGGGAATGGATGCTCTGATGGGGGCTGGGTCACAGTGATGTCCAGATCAAACGGGGCCAGTTTAGTTCTCTGTGGCCAGTCCCAGGGCAAATACTAGAGACAGTCAAAAAGAAGCGCACACATATCCATGGCTCCTTCCCTGTCACAGGAAGTACATTTGTCAGGGCACATATTTTGAAAGATGCACATTGGTCTTTGTTTTTTTCAGGAAATTAAAATGGTGGCATCCACCCCCAAAACCTGTTTCTCCCTAATTCAAGTTAATAAGCTCCACCAAGACACCAATTATTCTCCTGTTTGGCTGCTGCCTCTATTCATTATGTGTGTGTGTGTGTGTATTATTATTTATCAGTAATCTCCTTGGAGCTATACAATGACACAAGATTATGACGTTTGCTGCTCCCAGAGCTTGCTATACCAAACACAAGTAAATGATCAGCAGCAAGAACCATAACAACTGAGCCGCTGATCTAAGCCAACCTTTGATTAGTGGCTGGGGATTTGAGGAATTTGAGGTGGCTTGTCAGATTGTCAGGACCTTGAGTTTTTATATGATCCATCAGAAAAAGCAGGTACTTTGGCTAGGCCACATTGGATGTACATTCTTTTGAGGACGCTAGGACTTTTTCCTCGGTTTGGGAATTTTTTTCCCCACACATGGCATTGGTTTGAAAGTATTTAAGTGGTGATTATCCCTTATTTTCCCACTTTATTGGCAACAGTGGACTGTGGGGCTAAACAGAATATATGCAATGGTGCAAAAAAAATAAAAGCACATTTCTGAGCTAAGAAAATGAACTGTGGAGCAAAGACCACAGTGTGATTACACAAGCTTATTCACTGATGGAAGTAAGTGCCGTGGCAGGCAATTATTTCCAGATCTTACCATGCAAGAAAGGCAAACTGTTTGCTGGAGAGCATTCATGAGGGTCAGATGATGGAGGGAAAGGCCAGGAAGACAAGAAGGAAATCTTTCACATCCCTTTTTCAAGCTGTCACATGAAAGAAATGCCTGCAGTAACACTCAGTGAATGTGAACAAGGGGATGTTTGCAAACTGCCAAAACATCCCTCAGTGGGGCGGAGAGAGAAGGGAGAAGAAAATTATTATTAAATAAAACAATAAGAGAATTGTTGCCCTTTCATGTTATTTTTGTTGTCCAGAGCTAAGTGAAAAGAGTTGTGCCCATCCGGTATGTGCTACCACGACGCTATTATAGGTACTGTATAGACTTCTCAAGTACTGCTAGCGATGGGCAACTCAATGCAGTTGCTGGTTATATGCCTTGCATATTTAATGGCAACCAGGAGGAACCCATCACAGTAAGAGCAGAGTCAATAAAGGTCTTGGGCTTGACTCACCACCACATGAGAAAAACAGTAGTGCTAAAAGCATGTGCTCTGAGCCCCATCCCAGCTGCAAAATCACCTGGCCTTGTTCAGAAACCATACTGGTCCCAGTGGCATGTGTGCATACACCGCAGACGCCACACACACTTCTAGACTTCTGCTGAGCAGGGACTACTGCTATTTGCTGTTCAGCCCTGAGTCAGCAGTGTGGTGGCTGCAGGACCCCTAGATGATGGGCAACTGCCCTAGATGATGGATGGGTAACTGAGATTGACCCCTTGGAGCAGGTCCCTCTCTCCCCTTGACCACAGAGGGGACCCAAAGCACACGTGGCTTCTACTGAAGACACCCAAGCGGGGTTGTTCAAAGCCGAGTGGGGTGGCTCTGGACCTGCAAGCACATGTACAGCCATCCCAAGGCTCAGGCAAGCACACCCATTCCTGTGGGTACAACAGCTCTGTTAGCCCAGGGATCTGCTCAGGACGAAGTGATGCTGCAGAGACAGATCCTCAGCAAACACAGCCATTCGGGCATAAGAAAGCAGGTCCTGTTATCTATAGATAATGGGCTGAAAAACAGGAAATGGAGGTCAGGAGTAGACAGCCAGTTCTCACAACAGCAGCATGATAGCAGTGACCTTCCACAAGGGTCTGTGCAGCTACCTCAGCTGCTCAGTATCTTCGTAAATGGCCCAGAAAATGGATGAGGAGTGAGGTGAGAGAGTTTGCCGCTGATAAGAACTTATCCGAGGACAAGGACAGGCTGTGAGAATTGCAGGCAGGGTGAGGTGTCAAAGGGTAGGTGAAATTCACAATTATAACTGCAAAACTAGATATATGGGGGGGGACCACAGAGTCCTAGATTCATGTGGGCTCTGCACAGACCACTGCTGATCAAGAGCTGGGTCCTGTGCATGGTGTCCACCAAAGCATGAGCTCAGCCTTCAGCAGCAGTCAAGAAAGCAAGTCAAGCACTAGGAACCTGCAGAAAGGGAACAGAGATCTCAGAGGCCAGCAGGGGAAGCACAGCAAGCCCTGTCCTTCCTCCTCCCAAAACATCTGGCCACAGCTGGAGACGGACACTGGGCTCGATAAAAAAACAGTCTAATTCACGCAGCCAAGCCTTCTCCGTCAGCCACGGCATCACCTCAGTATGCATCTGTGGTGGGAGATCTCTGCACCACACAGCATCATGGACACTGCCTTCCTCTTGCTGTGCCCAGTAAAATGACAAGATATGTAAATAATATGAAAATGAGGCCCCTATGCCTTTCTACAAAGATAGCACAGTCCCAATCAATGACTGAGTTTCTTCCCAGCCCTTAACAATGGTGTACGAAATGTCAATACACAAAGCAAACATCAGAATACCAGCATTGGGAAGGTAAATTGCATTGTTTGTTTGTCAGCTGAAAGTTGGCTTGAAAAGCGTGTACCAATAGGTTTACTGCTTTCTGGTTGTTAATAACAACCTGCGTTGGTTACAGCATGAGTCACCTGGCCATGCAGCTATGCCGTGGGGCACCCTCTCTCTTTTGCCCCATGTAGTCATACTTTTACTATACAGGTCTTGTTTCAGGGCTACTGCAAGCAGCTGGACAGTTTGCCATGTGTTTTCCTTGCTACAGCTTAAAATAATTCCTGGGGACGTGTTACATCCTGAAAGCTGACACAGCCCTGGACCAAAGGAGCCAGAGGGCCGCCTGCACTCTCATTTCGGGAACTGGTTGGTGTGTCACAAGCAGGCAAGTTACACCAAAACACTCATGTTTCAAGTCCTGGATTTCTCCCCCAAAGGAAAGACTATACTCATATGAGCTTGAAATAATTAAGGCTCATCAGAGGGTGATAACGTGCTTCACAAGAGGAAAGGGGTCTTTGCTTTCGTCTCGGATGGCATCCTTGCTGCTGTGGGAGCTGCTTCTCCCACAATCACAAAGTGCCACCTCAGGGTTTTGCAGGACTTTGTACCGAAGTGTTGGCAGCCTCTGCTGCCCCAGGGACAGCAAGGGATGGGGCAGTGGGGAGAGCTGGTGGGGAACACGCAGGGTGGGCACAGGGGACAGGCATGGAGGCATAGTGGGACATGCATTGGGGACCATAGGGGACATGCAGAGGGTTTGGTGGGATGTGTGGAGGGTGGGG
>JANZLQ010000008.1:29030551-29054518 GCA_026212715.1 Elanus axillaris
GGGCATGGGAGGCACATGAGGGTGAAGAGTGACATACGGGGGGTGGTGGGACACATAGGAGCATGGGGGGACCACGTGGGACCGTGAGGTAGATGTGGGGGTTTGGGGGCCAGGCATGGTGGGGCAGGGTGTGACACAGGTGGTGGGATGCATGGGGGTCACACAGTGGGGACACACTGGGGATCAAGGGGCGTGACACAAGGCTTCTCTGGGCAGGTGTGCCTAACCTCCCGTGGGGCCTCACATGTGTCCCAGTGCCACAGCCTCCGGTGGGCAAGGGGGCTCAGGGGGATGCACACACTTGGGGGGCCAGAGGAGCGGGCATCAGCAGCCCCAGCTGCACAACAACCCCATTAAAAAAAAGGTATGTGTGATAGGATTATACACACCAAAACATATATAATACAAAAATATATATAATTATATGTGTATATCTACTTACAATTAATTAATATATATATGAAATAAGAAAGCAATGATGGCCAAACAGTGGATCTGAATGGCAAGCTACAAGCACCATGAAACCCCCATCCGCTGGAGGGGAAAGGTAGCCTAGCCCTGGTATGCTGATGCTGAGCTGGTGTGGGGGGTGGTAGGGGCATTAGTGGGTCTCTCAGGGGGACACCTCAGGTATGCTCCCCCAGGGACCAGAGCAGGCAGGCTCTCTTTTTCCCTGGCACCCTCTTCAAAAGGGAGGAAAAAACCTGCCTGCTCATCACAAAGCGTGCATCTGCCCCAGTGAAACCAGTAGAGGAAGCTTCAGACCCCACCCTGAAAAAAAAATATGTGTGCGAGTGTGTACGTAGGTCTCTATATACAGACGGCTCAGGGGAGTGGTGGCTTTGTGGCCAAAGGGTGACAAAATCTCCCCTTCATGGCTGTGGCGGCTGTGCCTGGGCTCTGCCTCCAGCACCTCTCCACCGGTCGTGGGTCCACCCAGCCACCACCACCACCCACCAGAGTCTGGGCTGCCAAAGCTGTCAATAGCCAAAAGCTGGCTTATGATGAGGGCTTTTAATTTAAGCCTAACCTGCCTTCATTTAAAACTCATTTGCAGCTCTTCCTTGGTCTAAATCCACCAACAAAAGGAGATAGGTGGAAAGCAAAGTGAAGATGTACTCCTCTCCCTTCCGTCCATCCGGGCAGTGCAGCTTCCTCGGGAAGGTGTGGGGTGAATTCCTGGTGTCCCAAGGGGGAAGGGAGACCCGTAGCCAGGATTTTTGGGTGGCCAGGAGCAGAGTGACCCACTCCACCTTGGAAGTGGGACTCCACTTCAGCTATGTTTGGCCATAATCCAACTTTACTGTTGAATCACCCTCAAGTCTCTGAAGATGAACTTTAAAAGAAAATATGTTATGGCTCTTGATGTTTTGCAGTCCTTAGGAGAAACTGGTAGATTTGCTTTTCTTCCAAAAAAACGCAACTCAAAGTCAACTATTAGAAGCTAAATTAAAAAGCAATGTTTCTACAGTCCAGTGCCTTTCTGATAACAAGAAACGAGAGTTTGGTTGGATTTTTTTTCATGTTTACTTTAAATCAAGTCAATCTGTTTTTCTCTTTCGCTCCCGCCACTTGTTGATGTATGAAGCAGCGCTTGTGCTAAGAGCGCCCGTGACTAACAGCAGGGGTTACCACTCATGGTATAAACAGCCTGAGATTCTCAGTTGCTGCTCCAGTGCCTTCTCTACCCACAGCCCCACATGGCTCCAGGTCTCGCTCCTCGGGTCAAGGGGGATGCTTGCATTATGCCAGTTAGCGGGATTTTGCACTTTCTGCCCCAAAACAGTGTTTGAAGCTCAGCTGTCATGCTCGGTGAGGAGCAGGGGCATTGCCCCGGGTGGGAGGGGGACTGATGTGGCTGAGACCCCTCAGGTTGATCACTCTGAACCCCTTTGCTCAGCAGCTGCCTTGGGGATGGGGCACAAACGGTGGGGCTGCCAAAGCCCCTCCGCCCAGTGCCAATGGGGACCTGCGCCAGGACCTGCCTCCGCAGGGTGGGTAGCCAGGCTGGGGGGAGAGGAAGGGAGGGCTGTCATTAACAGTGCTGAAATTAAAAATGGAAAGGAAAAGGAAGAAAAAAAGGGAAACCAAAGTGGAAATTCAGTTAGTTTTCAGAGCCGGGGGGGAAGGAGTCAGCCTCTTACACAGCCTTTACTCCACCACCGCTAAACTCTATCCATTGAACAAGTCTAATGAGTAATTATCAGTATATGTCAGCCGTTATTTCAGTCCTGGCAACATCTGCATTTAGAGCACATCTGTTTTTTCTATGAAGCTAAGTGCTATAGTTAACATATCGGTATTTAATTCTTTTTTTTTTTTTTTTTAAATCTTCAACCTGTTCTGTGACTACCGTTCTCACGGTACACATGAAAATGAAACTCAGCAGTCCAAAATTACTATAAATTAATGAACTTTTCCTTTCCATGTTGTTCCCCAGCCCCAGAGCCCTGCCTCGTGCTGCTTCATTGTACTCACTCGAAATAAACTGAATAGAAGTTGCAATATCTTACCACATTTCACATAACGATATTCTTGGCACATGCTGAAAAGCATCTATTTTAATGGGACTTGGGGGGGGAGTAACAATTTAGCTGGTTGTTGGGAGGAGGTGCCTGTATCAATTGCGGCTGAGGCATCTCAACAAGAGAAAAAAGAAGAAGAAACCTCCTGGGAGAGAAATGCCATGGGGCTGTTGAAGCTTTCGGATCTTGGAGCTTCCTCTATTTTATTTACAGCTCCTCTGTGACTAAATACTATTTTCCAATTACTATCTTGTGTGCTTTTTTTTTCAGTTGGGCTCCTTATCCTTTCTTCAAAGCAACGTGACTACATAGTAAACTGTTTTTGAGGAGCATTTACTGTTTGAGGTTAGAAATTGAAACCACAGAGTTCCTTATCTTGTCTTTCTGTGACTGTTTTTGCATGAGCTAGCAGGGCAAAAGAGCAGAACTCTAACAACCAAAATCTTCTTTTTTACCCCTCACCACCCATATTTTTGAGGCCACAGGAGGAGAAGTCCCCTGTAGGACCCAGCTGCTGGCTCTCTTTGGTTTTGTTGTCCACAGACCAGGTATGAATGTGCTTCCAAAGAGTGGGCAGGGAGGGGAGGCAAGGGGCTGAGCTGGAAGGTGGAAAGCAGCCACCAGCCTGGCATGGTTTCCCTTGAAACTTGTCTTTATGGCTGAGGAAAAAGCTATGGAAAATGCAAAAAAGTTCTTTTTGCTACCTTTCCTGCCCAAATTTTCAGCGTTCATGATTTAACTGCCACTGAGTCTTGCTAACAAATGCGTCTGGATGCTAAAGCTGGTGGGAGTCTTGCTCAGTAAGTACGTGGTGCACTGGGCAGTGTGGAGGTGCTGGCTGGGGTCTTTTCTCATGGGCTGCAGGTTGGCATCTGGGGTGGGAGGGTAGCGACTGCTACTGCTGCTATCTTAAACAGCTTTAGTAACCCTCAAGAGAAGACCTTTGGATAAGCCCAGGTTAAAAAATATGCTCTTGTGGTTTGATTTTAGGTTACAACTTCTTAGAGACTTCTAACTGGGATGAACTGAGCCAGCTTGCCAGGAAGGGATGGGGCTCCTGGGGGCCTGTGAGTGTCTGGTCCCTGGGCTGCACCATGCTCTGTCGGTAGGTAGAGGTCTTTCAAACCCCCTCAAGCTTTCACAAGCCTTGAAGTGCATTTTGAAGGCATTTGTTTTTCACACACTCCAGTGGTCACGCTCAATACATCCCCACAGGATGTTTTTATACCAGGACAAGGGTGCTGGTACAAATCATTTTTTAAGGCACTCTCCTTGCAGGCTTCCAGAATTGCACGGGTTAAACAAAGTCTGGCCAAGCTGGGTTTGGTACTTGGTCATGATCTTTAACAACAGCCATACTTGGGCTTCTGTGGCTTTTTGGATCTGTGACCTTTAACTAAGAGGGAAAAGATTAAAAAAAAAAAAAAAGATAAACAGCTGCTCAGACATAACTGATATGTTATCCTTATCTCCAAACAGTTGTTCCTTGCCGTGACAAGGTACCCAGCCATTTCAAGCATCCTCGGGCAGACAGCACAAACACTGCCTCCCATGCTCCCTCCCCACACGTTCATCACATCGAACCAGCCCCATACAAACAAATGGCACAAAATCTGTCCCAGAGCACCTGGGGCACCGGGAGGCCAAGAAGGAGGAGGCAGTAAGCACGGGAGCTGAAGCGTGTTGTGACCGAGAGCAAGTCAAGAGTGCACAGCTGACTAGATAGCCTCATCTTCTAAAGCTCACGGCTGCATTTGGGAGATGACATGATTTTTTCTAGCAGTAAATGATCTCCTTGATCAACAGATTGATTTCTGAGTGAAAACATTTGTAGTATTGAACCCTGAGCGGTGTTCCTTATTTGCGCTCAGTGAATTGCACGGAAATTTTGCCCGAGAAACAGAATGAGTTTCATTATCTGGAGATCCATCTTGAAAAACACAGCACTGATAATGACCTGGGTTTAGTGCTGGCTTTCAGAAACTCCGACTTTGTTCTTGACAAAGAGAGACCGGGGGGGCTGTGTTTAAGCAAACGCTTCCTGCTGGCAGAAGCTGTTTCCGAATCTCTTGTTGAGCTCTGTGCGAGCCCAGATGGCTTCACCTCGGCGGGTGACTTGTCCCCACCACTCGGCCTTTATCTGAAAGCCTAACCTGAACTCTGCTCCTCCTTCAGCTTCAGGCCATTGCTCCTTGAAGTAACTCTCTGCTTTCATTTCTGTTGGTACCTGTCACTATAGCTGTTCCTATCCTCTCCCTGCTCACTTCTTCCCAGGGAGGACCCTTAGCAACCCCAGGAGTTAACATACACACATCCGTGTCTGTCTTCTATTTATTTGAGCTAGTTTTTATATGCCTTTCCTAAACACCAGAAGTCAAAACCACAAACTGCATCTCAGGTTGGCCTCCACAGCTTCATTAACCTCATAGCTTTTACCCATAAACCCTCTTTCCTATGGGATCAGCCAGCATTTCACTTCCCAGTGTTTTTCTCCACAACGCCATGGTATTTAACCTAATATTTGCCTCACTAGTAACTGCTCCACATCCCATCCCCAGGGGCTAGGCAAGGGTTTGCGTTCACAGCTCCAGGCTCCCACTCATGGGGGTGATTGCAGGATGCGACAGCATTACTTTCCTGCCAAGCATGACTGATAACCTTCCCAAATGGAGACTCCGAACAGGCTATGTCACGTTGGAAAGCGCATCTTCTCATTAGTTACTTCATCTCCTAGACAGACCAAGGGCTGGTATCTCTTGGACATGAGGATGCAGCATCATTCTTCCTCTCCTTCTTCATTAATTTGCTTCTACAGCCAGTAGAAGCCAACAGCACCCAGGATGGGCATGCTCTGCTGGGGTACCTGGTGGCTGGAGCTGCCAAGGGGGTGGGAGATCAGATGGCATCTTGTGGTGATGGTGTGAGTGGACCAGGGGTGTTCCTCCTCCAAGACATCCTGACGTGCAGCATCCCTACCCAAGCACCAGCCCAGGCACTGCTGCGGGTCAGCGTGAGGGCAATGTGTCCCATCCAGGGGCAACATAATCCAGGTCTGGAGGGAAGTGTCTCCTCCTTCCCACTGGCTATTGGGGAAGTGGGGTGACCTGCTCAGCTCAAGCTGATTGTTAAATATCTACAACTAAAACCTGTATATCCCACTCAGGGTTAAATTAAGGTTTGCAAAGTACTTGGGAGTAAAAAGCATGCTGGGGATGCACAATGTCACTGCTGCTGAAGGTGTCCTCATCTGCCTGCACAGTGGTGGGAGACTGAAGCTCATTTCCATGAACTGGAGCTAGTTGAGGAACCCAGCGACTTCCCTCCCTATATATTTTGTTTTTCCAATTCATCTGTTGCACAAATGGAGGTCTTGCAGCATCACAGGTTGAGAGCATCCTTCCCTGATGGTTGCAGAATGTGCAGCACATTTGGGTGCTGCAGGAGGCAGCCCAAGCAACCAGTACCCACTCTTCTCACAGCTTCTCCCCACTTCACTCTTAGCGGGTCAGGGGCCAAGTTAATGCAATTTTTTGCTGGTCATCAGGGGATATTTCCCCATCCAAACCCATCCACATTCCCACTGTGGGTCTCTGAGAGCACCCAAAATCCGGTGCTGGCCTTGCTGGAGGATGAAAGCATCCCTCCATGTGCCCTCCTTGCTTTGGGCTGTCTCACTCCCCTTCTACACTTTTTTTCCTGTGACAAATTTGCTGTGCTGGGTCTGTGGAAAGCAGCTGGAAGGGTTTCACGCCTGCAGTGTTCTTCTTTATCCCCCTCAGCAGGCTTGGATCTATTCAAATCTCCCTTTCTTTTTCCTTCTTCTTTTCAGTGCAGCTTCCTACAATTTCAGCTTTTTGGCTGACTAGGGCCTTGAAATCTGTCTTTCCTCTTCCCCAGTGCTCCCTCCTGCAGCAACCCTTCCCGCACCATGGGCTTGCTTTCAGCAAGTGGAAAGCTGCTGCCTTTTCAGTAGGAGGGCTCCCACCAGTCCCAAATTGCCCCCTTAACCTCCAGAAGGTGGTGGAGGCATCGGCTGCTTCACCCTGCAGATGCAGACACACAAGGGAAGAACACTAGGGTGCCGTGCCTGCAGCATCTATACAGCTCCTCACCCTCCCGTGGGCTTTTCCAGAAAAAAGTGGTTGTGATCCCTGCGCCAGAGCCACCAGAACATGGGGTCTGCCTCCCCCCTCAGTGTTCCTCGTGTCTTTAGGGTTTTTCATGAAGTTATCGGCACCTGCTCTGAATGACGGAAAACCTCTGAAGCCACCGGTGAAGAAACAAGCCTGATGTCCCAGCTGAATATCATTCCTTTTCAACACCCTGCTGTCCCCCTCCTTTCTCCCTTTGGCTTTTTTCCTAATATTACAGGCAACACCCAGCAAAGCCACATATTAGGAAGCCCATGGCAAAAAGTTTGCAGGGCACACTGCAAACTGTGCTGGCTCCATCCTGCAGATGGGTGAGGTGGGTAGACACCCAGCATCTTGCCACGCAGGAGGACTTAGGGACAGGCCCTTAGGGACAGTCGGGGAGCGCAGCCATTCCATGCTGCAGCTGCCTCTCCTGATAGAGCAGCTGTGCCTCAGGCTCAAACACCCCCAGTTTTGATGGCATAAATGCAAAGACATTTCTGGCCATCTCGGGTCTTTTGGGGACTCGCCGCAGTCTGATCCGGGAAGGCTGGCAGTCAGCTGCTCTTCCATTTGGCAGACGCCTGTGCAGCTGGGAGCCTGTCCTGGGACACCAGTACAATGCCCCACCACCAGCAAGGCACACCGCCGGCAGCTGCCCGCACACGTCCAGCGCTTGTGGGACATGGATACCTGCCATGGCAGCTGTTGCTGTATCAGCAGTGATGGGTTCACATTATTAGATAACAGTGAAAATAGGGCGAGATGAGTTATCAGCGGGGAATGGGAACCCTCACTGGGCTTTTACCAACCTACCTAATGGCAAGGAGCTGCCACAGAAAAGGACATCTTTGCTTTTATACTGATTTTAACCATATTGGTAAGCCAGCCTAGAGCTGGTCTGCTGATTTCCCTCTGCTCTCTCTCGCTGGGGTATCTTCGTGTGATGACTGTGTGTGTGTTTATTTCTGGACGCTGTACACTGTGTGCATAATATCATACGATTCTGTTTGAGGCTGGAACTTTTAAAAATATTATTATTATTACAAACGAATGCTTACGCACAACAGCGTGACGTTGGCACCCACTTCCCAAATAGCCGGTGCCTGATGGTTTGAGTCAGCACGCTGATTCCTGGAACAGACCCCCAGGTACCACAGTTAAGCATCTCAAGTTTATGCTCCAGACCGAGCAGCAATTTTGCGTTTCATTTGTGTTTAAAAAATGTATTCACCAAAAATATGCTCTTGCTCATTTGAAATTTTGTTTTGGATGTTAAACAAGCCAACAGCAACAACAAAGGAGTCATTCTTGTTGGGCTGGTCAATCTCATCTCTCTTTTTAAACAAGCCAGGCGTTCCCAGCTCACAGCCCTCCTGGCTCTGCGCCCCCATCCTGGCCACAGCATGTGGCTCAGGCTCAGTACCCAGCAAACCTAGCCTGGTCAAAAACGAATGGCAAAGGAAAGACCCCCACCACAAAAAAAGTCACTCCCTAGAAATGCTCTTCCCTACTTTCGCTTCACTTTTTCTCTGTGGTTTGGGTTGGGTTTCTTTTTTTCATATAATTTCATGGCATTTCATTAGTGCTACATATTATATAAGAATATCTTACTTTTTTTTATTCTGTTTCATTTTAAAACTATTAAAGCCATCTGCCACTTAGTAAACACTAACATTTTCTTTTCTAGATCAAAGTGTCTCCTGTCTGTGTTGTAATGGAAGTTTGACATTATTTTTTTTACAAGACAGGCAGGAGACACTTTGATTAGGTGCCAAACTGTTTCACTACAACAAACAGGCAACACTCTGAGCTAGAAATGATAAGATGTTATTATGCGCTGTGATGATTTCATGACATGTCAGCCGCAATGTTAAAAAAGCTCCACCCTAGAGAACATAAAATTACATAACATTTAAAATATCAGTGTGAAATTCCAGATTTTTAAAAAAATGAACAATTTATGAATTGAAAGCATTCCTTTTCTATTTTTCTTCTACAGAACTGTGACCTTCTTGTAGTGTTTTTTGACTATTTTTTTTAATCCTTTTCATTTCAACAAATCAGTATCTTCCGTTAAAAACACTCCATTGAAAAAATTCTGATGGAGTCAACTTAAAAAACTTTTCTTGAAAGCATTTTTTAAATCCAAAAGATTATTGTCCATGTCAGAGAACTAAAGAATCACCTGCTGGCTTTTTTGTCATTCCTAAATAAATTAATTGCTTGAGGATTATTTCATCCATGTTTGTCAAACGTGCCACTCCCCACTGCTCCCACCAGCCCCCTGTACACTTTTGCCTTTTATCCTGGGGTGTAGGATGCCTCCACAGAGAGCCACTGGCTTTCCAATAACACAAATACTGCAGCTACATGCTGGAAAAAAAAAAAAAGAATATGCACATTGTCATTTCTGTCTTAATCTGCATGCCGAAGAGGAGAAGGGCTCTTCCATAGTCATCTATGCCAAGCGTCCGGGCATCAAGAAGGGACTGGGCATGAGTGGGCATCCCCTGAATACGGGAGCTGCAGGTGGAGCAGGTGAAGGCAACCAGCCCCTCTTCCTCCCCCTAAAAGAGGGTCTACTCCTGCTTTGTCAAGAAAAGATATTCTAGTTTTCCATGTGGACAACCACAGCTGAGAAAGGGTTAGTTGTCCCCAGTGGGCATGGCAGCTGGAGGGTGTGCCTGCAGTGCAGAGTAACTGGCAGCAGAAGGGCAGCAGCATGCACAAGGGGAGCCAGTCTCACCAGCGGGGAAAGATGGGCACTCTTCATTTGAAACTTGCAATTTATCCCACCCTAAAAGAGGTGAGAAACTTCAGGGGCCTGAAATTTAGTTCTCTACAATGATTATAAAGGAATTGAGGATGACTCTGTTGTAGAAACTAAGCAAAAGTTGCATCAAAGAAAAGTCTGATTGGGCATTAGGGAAAGAAACATTGCAATAGCTGGAAGAGGTTCCCCAGAGGAGCTGTGCAATTTTTGTCTTTGGAGGTTTCCAAAACTCAGCTGGACATGGCCCTGAATGACCTGTTCTAATGCCAAAATTAGCCCTGCTTTCAGTAAGGAGTTGGATCAGATGACCTCTACAGGTTCCTTAAAGGTTCAGTCATTCTACATCCATGTTACAACATCCCTACAATTATGCAGGATGAATCCCAGCTCAGGAGATAACAAGTCTCAGGTTTACCTGAATGTGGTCTTGCGTCCTTACCTGCAGCCCTCTGCAGCAATGGTATTTGCTGTGGTGGTGAAGACCATCATCTCCCATGCTGGGCATGTCCCACAGGAGGCACAGCACTCAACCCTTCCAAGAGAAAGTCCTTGGCTTCCCGGATAACTTCATTTGAAAACATGCATTTGAACCAGTCTGGGGTTGAAGGACTTGTATCACACTGCCCAAGGTCAGGAGAAGACCCCAGGCAGCGCCGGCCTGCCGACGTTTTGGCATGGGGAGTTGTTTGTAGCAATACAGCCACATGCTGGTGCAGCGTCAACAAGCGGAGCACATCCGAGCACAGCCCAGGCCACCACACACTGGGGTTTTGTGTCAGTATGCGCAGTACAAACAGACGCTGAGCGTGGGCCACTTTGGGTTTAGGTCTGCTTTCCTCCCCTGATGCTTCGGGTCGGCGAGTGTCACTGTCCCGAGAATGACTTTCCAGCATTGGTGGAGCAGAGGCTGCTCAAGAAACGATTGAGCCTTAGCTCATCTTCTCCCCTTTTAAACATAGGTTATTTAGAAACAAAAGCCATAGGATTGTGTACATTTGTCGTTTCATCCCAGCGGTAACTATTTTAACATGCAATAATAAATCATTATTGAGAGAAAAGGTCAGGAGGCTAGAGGTGTGGGTTCAGCATTGCAAACCAATGAACAGAAATACAAGTCAGGCGTTTCATTCCCTAGGGCTCTCCCAAAAATCACAGCTTTCGTGCTTTTCTTCCTGAAAGACTGCATTCAGGGTGTCTCAGTGCAAAGCAAAGTTGCTTTATCCTGGAAAGCTGAGAATTCGGTATTTTCTCCCCTTTAAGAAGAGGACCTGTTTTCCACAGGTCGTTTATTGCTTATTCTTACTGGTTGTCTGTTAGCAGCTCTTCCCTTTTCTTGCCCTTTCCAGGCAAAAAAATCAAAGCCTTTCCTACCACCTGCAATGCTGTAGTACCCCACAGAGTTAGCAATTAGCTTGCGCTGTTCCTCCACACTCCATGTTGTGGACAACCCAGCCAACCACACAGCTCAACATGCCCAAGGGCTTCCCTCCTCACCAAGAGAGGGAAACCACCGGGAAGCGACAACCACAACTCCCAAAGAGCCCATCTCTTCCCCAATGAAAATATTACAGAGCTATGGCCTAAATACAAAAGGTTTTTGCCAACGAGTCAGAAACATCTACAAAAACCTCCCCTCTGGTCCAAGTGCGAGGACCACGTGGCGCCCAGCAGCAGATGAGCCTGTCCTGCTGCAGGAGCCTCCATCAGCCATGCCTGTTCATCTCAGTGAAGAAGGACCTTGATTTGGGCTAGCAAAGGGGGTAGGGGTGATGCATACACCAGGATAAACACAGATCACAGGCCACGGCAGAGACCCTAGGAGAAGCACAGCATAGCCTTCGATCACAGCGTTTCCCAGCTCACTTGGCTGTGCTTGGCAGTTACTGCCATGTCCTGTTACTGCCATGTCCTGTCCTGTCGCTGGCAGCAAATAGCCCACTCTTTGCTGGCAGGAAGAATTTGAAGGTTGCCAGGGTTCCATGCTGAGGTGCGCTATACACTAACAGTCCAGGTCCAAATGTGTCATTTAAACACATTTTCCTGAGATATTCATGCCTCTCCCAGCACCAAAGACATCTCCAGAAGGACTGATCTATTATCCTGCTGCCCTCTTTCAAGTGCCTTGCCCCCTTTAAGTAAACAGTGCAGGAAACCCTTTGTATTTACCCGCTCCAGAGAAGCCCTTTTGTTCAACCTTATCAGGATGCATCTGCCGGAGCAACAACATACTGTATGTTCTGTCTCTCTATTTGCACGGGTCGAGGAACCAGGCTGCCTACATAACCACCTTCCAGATGGAGCAGTCCCATACGCATCCAGACCTTTGTTAGCAGTTGCCAGACTCACGCGGGACGTGAGAAACGCCGTACGTGTAATTATAGGGCTGCAGTGTTTTGCTTAATTGTTTGGCTGACAGTTGAAAGAACTGCCCCCTTGGAAACCTCCCTGTCCACACATTTTAGGACACTCAGGATAAACTAAATCCCCTAGCAGGCTCAGGATAGACAGATATGCTTTCATGGGGGTGGGGGAAGAAAAGGGTCGAACTTGTTATTTTTCAAAGAACAGCTCTCTCCTCCTTTGCTGCACTCCTGATGTAGTTCTGAAAAGATGACAGCACACACAGGGGACCTGAGATAGGATCATTACCATGACTGGTTTTCTTTTTTTGGAAATGGCCATTGCTATTTTTCAGTCTAGTTGATTTAGCCAGCAGTTTCTGGAGAACAAAAAAGTCGGTGCTTTCTCTCGACCCTTCATTGCAAAATGCAACCTATCTACTGTAGAGCCGTTGATGCTGCACAGTGCCTAGGTTGTAGATGCTATAATAAAAGCACTCCAGAGGGTCTTTTGGGGTGAATGAACGAACACCGTTGCTTCTGAAGTTAACCCAAATTTTAAGAGGCTCTGTATACCCACAGCACTGTGCAACCCCAGTTTGAATGCTGCTTCTTCTTACCTGTTTGCACAGCTAAAAGTGAGTGGCCATTTACCTTCTCCGTTTTTGTAAACGAGGTTGCAACCTTTAGTCCTGCCTTAAGGAGCAGATTGAATTGCTTTTGATGATCCACAACAATGTCATCATTTATTCCCTCTCCAAAAGCAATTAGTTTTTTTGCTGGATTATTTGCATGTAATATGAGTCACCAGATGAAATACTATGGGTACAGAAATGTTCCTTGACAGAGAAATTGCTAAAAGGTTATTTAAGATTAAAGATCCAACATATGCTTAAATACCATAAAACTGTCATACATAAAAAAAAAAATTTAAGCCCCAATTTGTGAACCAGGAGGACTGACCCTGTGTTTCTGTTTAAACCCAAACTCCTTAATTAATTTGTTGCAGGATCAGGGCACTGTAACACCAAAGGCAGCTCATGCTACTGTCAGAGCACAATAACAAGTCTGCTCCAACATGATTTCAGAGCTGTCAAAGCATCCAAAAACCTCCCAGGTCAGGCCCAAATGTGTCATTTAATCTTAAGACATTTAATTAATTTTTTTTCTTATTTATTTTCTGATTTTTAGCTTGGTGTATTGCAGCTCATTGGTATTTTCAGCTCTTTTCCTCAGGAACAGAGGGCTAGAAGCTGACTCATTCTTAATGGAAGGTACGAGTCTCATAGGAGCAGCTTGATTTCAGGAGCTCAGATTTTAATGGAAACATCAAATCTATCTGGCATTACGATAAGGTCATCAGAAATTAGCCATACTGAAGGTGTATCCTGGGTTTGCTCCTTACACAGGTCACAGCTGATATATACATGTGTCTGTACTGATGTTGCCAAGTAGACTCATTGGTGAACTTTGGAGTTAAGTATAGCTAGAAATGGAGTTTTGTGAAAATTTAGACCAAAAGAAGTGTTTGTCTTTTCCCTCTTTTTAGAAAGAAAAAGGAAATTGATGTCTGTGAGCTTTTATATGCAACATCTCAAAAGGGTGGACATGCTTTCGTCTAAACCTTCCCTTAGCTGGGTTGGCCTCACCCCTGCCAGGATGACATCCTCATCGGAGAAAGACAAAGCAAAACTTTGCACAGAAACAAAAGTAAGTCATTTAACAATGTCATGTCTAACAAAAAGCAGACAAAAATCAATGCTAACAAGGGATGCCGACACCCAAAGTCTTCTTCCTTTCTGAAAGTGGAGAATTACTTCTTTTATGTATCCAAGTGGGTAGGCGAGGGTGGTGAAGGTGAAGAGACAGGGACTGCAGAGGGCACCACATTAGCTGTGCGAGCCTACCTGAAACCTCAAGGGAAAGGACTTGCAGAGAAGCTCACGACACCAAGTGCCAGGCAACATATCCACAGCAGTACACTCCATGTCTGAAGTGATGCCCGTGGGCTAAGGGCATGGATCAGGGCCACGGCTGGGCTCCAGGCATGCCGCTACACTGTGGAGCAAGTACCAAGCACTGGGGAGCCAGGCTGGAAAAGGACAACTTCGGAACAAGTGCTCTTGCAGAGTGAGCAAAAGGATGGAAATTAATTTAAACACATGCCTGGAGGACACAGCCAAAGGCAGCCCCAAAATGTAGGCATCCAGCTGCAGCCTCCGGTTTGGGAAGTCCCTAAGTTGCTGGCTGCTGGAAGGTGAGACGATGCTCAGGACAAGGAGAGCTCCATGCCTTCCCTTGCATGTCTGCTGCTGGCCACGGCCAGTCAGAGGTGCTGGGCTAGGTGGTCTGGCTTAGTCCTCACTGACAGCCCAGGTAAGGCTCTTCTGGATGGATAATGCACTGAGCTGCTCAATTTGTACCGAGCAGAAAGCATCACTTCAAGTGTAGTGACATCAGTATCACAGTACTTACACTGGAGCGATTAGTAAGAATCGTCACTGCTAAGTACAACCATGCTCGCACTAGGAGGTCCCATGACCCCAGCAACGGGCTCAATCTCTAGCAGAAACCCCTACTTTTAAGAACATAACCGCATTTTGGGCAGCAGTACTTTGGCAATGGCTTTTAAGGGACGAGTCAGCAAGCGGTGTTCCAGTATCAGGGTGCAGTATTTTTATGCCAGGCACTTCACTAAGCGGTGTGTTTTCCACTTGTGCCTGGGGTGCTGCAGCACACACTTTGTTCGGCCAGGTGGGAGCTGGAATGGTGATGAACTGCCAGGCTGTGCTTTCTTCCCCCCTGGGATGGACTGGGGTAAGATTTTCATGGCCAAAACCACCAAAATTACCATGTGCAGAATTGCCCCCACCTTCACAGGATGTTTTTTGTTTACATTAGTTTGAATTGGTTTGGGTTTTTTTAATTTACATTAGTTTGGATTGGGGGATTTTTTTGTATTATTCATTCTTGATTAATTCAAAAGCACACCTTAAATTTATCTTGAGAAAAGGCAAAGGCTCTAACCTTCCTATAAACAACAGACTGTAGATATGAGAGCTCTAAATTACTAATAACTGATACCTGTATTTTCACATCCCCAAAAGGAAACTTTTTTAAAGAAAGGGACGTTTGCCACTGAAGCAGCACGGTGAAATGCAAACAGAGTTGTGGTGCGGGTTGATTTTACCTCTGGGCTGACTGCGAGCAGCCACGTGGAGATGAAATAAGAGTGCCACAGAAAACCAGAGTGTTTTCCCCTGGGCTACAGGGTGCAGCTCTCTCCTTGCCCAGTGTGCCTCAGCACTCGCTGAGGGCATTAACCCTCACGGGGAGCACCGCAGCTCCAAGAGGGAAGCTTGGGTGGGCAGTGGCTGGATAAAAGCCGCCATCTGATGTCACCTGGTCTTACAGGCCCTCCACCTCCTGTTCCAAAGGGCTCAGCATAGATGGCCTGGGGGGTCTGAGCACATACATCTGCTCTGCTAAAACCCAGAGCATCCAGGTGCAAGTTTAAGCACTGCAGGCGTTAAGGATGCTCCAGTAGAAAAAAAAGCCCCCCAAATCCTTGCTGGCAAGCCTTTAAAACAGATAGGGGCCCATGTTAGACTTATAATATTGTGAAAGAGGAAAAAAAATAAAGGAGGGCTTTCTCTTCAAGCCTTTTAAAATTTCCCCTGCTCTGTATGTGGTTCATCATGGCAGCTTGGCCCTCATAGCTGCTCCCAGACCTCACTGGCTACCAAGGCCACCAAAGCAGCCCAGAGCTCGAGTAAAATCATTGCTTAACTGACATTTCCAACGATGCGGATATTGGCATCCAACAGGTCCCATCAGAATACAGCCTTTCCCATCACCTCCTTCTATCCCAGATCTAACTGAGCATGCCCAGCCCTGACTATCTGTGTCCTATCAGCGGTTGGAGCTGCTTCAGTTTTCTCCACATGCCCTGGCAATACAGCTACTGCCATTCCTTAGAAAACCCAAGTGCATTTATGGCACTTAAGTAGTAAATAGGAGTAATTGCCTTCTGAGCAAACAGGCTGTCCTGGCTCAGATCCTTGACACGATCCCATTAAACAGGGAGCTGCTGTTCGTTAAAAGCATGACTGAACTTGATCCACCACCATTGCTCATTGGATTTAAAGCTGATGGAGACAGGGGGAGATGGGCTAGTGGACTTTTTCCTGCGCTGGCTGCAAGAACTTACGCTTCCATCCTCTTCTCACCTCCCCGATAGACACGAAGCACTTCCATTGTCACTGTTGGGATGGATCCCTTGTGAAAGCCAGATGGAGAAAGCTCACAGCTGCAGGGCACTTACCAAGGCTTTGCTAAATCCTATACTCGGGGGTACAGACAGGTACAGCACCCTGACCCATCGCGGCTATACTCAGCTGCATTGTTCCAATCCCTGTTTGCTTTTCTCCCATCCCAGGTAAGCATTAAATCTGCCTTTCTGTCAACTGAGGGCTGCTGGTCCCTAAAGGCAGGAAAGCTTGCAGTGAGCCGCAAGCCACATCCACTCCCCATGCTCACCTTTGCTTTTCACTTCTCTCTGGGTTTGGGGTTTGCTGTCTCAACTGCATTTTTTATTTTTTTTTTTATAAAGAAGCCCCCACAAACATCCCTTCTAACTGCTTTCACTTGTGATTTTGCAAGCCATTATGATCAGTTCTTCAAAATGCTTTAAGCAAGACCACCAAAGCACTTCGTAACATCCTTCTGTAGCATTTTTAAACAAGGTTGTGGTTCATGTCAGAGACCAGCCTGCCATCACTTGGAGGTCACCTTTACCTCTAAGATCATGGAAATATTTCCATAAAGCTGTTCCTCACAGAGGCTCAGTGGTCTGGCCTGCCCAGAAGGTGTTTGGAACCTCACCTCGGTCACCTCATAGGGTCACTGCAAGCAAGAATGGTGGCCCCAGAGCTGCCGGCACCACAGGATATGTATGCACTTGCAGCACTACAGACTGAAGTAAGCTGGTGAAAATAAAGCAGCCCAACTTCCTTTGGTATGGACATTCCTATCAATTCATTGTGCTTTCATGCCCCTGCAAAAGGTGCAATAATTTACCCCTGGAGCACCTTTGGAGCTTCTCCATCCTACCTCCCGAGGCAGAAAGACACCACTCTGCAGCAACTACGTCTGATATGTTACAAAGCAGATTTTTGTGGCTCCCGAGTGATGCCAAGTTTCTAGCTTCATTCCTGCTTTGCAAGGAGAGAGAAAGAAACTCCTACCAGCCTCCTATGAGGAATGGGTCCTCATTTCAACCTTCTGTAAGCAGGGCCAGCGGGGCAGGAGGGAGGACAAGCCGGTGGCAGGAGGCAGAAGTGCTGGACTAGAGCCCTGCAGGCTGCAGTCCCGGCGAGCCCACGGCATGGAGGGCACTCTGTTCTGGCAGCTGCCGGTTTCACAGAGATCGTGAGTTTAAGCACATATCTAATTGAATTGCAGATGTCTTTTCTGATGGCTATCTGGTAGCAAAGCTTTGATTAAAGCAGCAGCAAAGAGGCAGAACAGGCTGGTTCTCAGTAATAAAACTAATGGAAGGAAGAATGACCATTTACTGCAGCCTCCATGGGGAGCATAACACAGGCAGATACTTTAAATAAGATTTTGGGGGGAGATCTAAGAGCTCAGCACAGATAGCCAGCTTCTAGCTCCTAGAGATCCTGATGTATGTTGGACTGGAAAGCAGTTGACAGTAATTTAAATAATCCACAAATAAACTCATCTACCCTCCCTTCCCATACTCCCTGACAAACAACAGATCCGCTTTCCTTTCTGAAGGCCACAGAGGCTTTTTGTTCTTGACTTTGTTTTTTAAAGGCTGACAAATTTTATTTGCTGCCCTTTTGCTACTTCCAAGATTCAGGTGGATTTGCCCTGAGCTTGCACTTGCCAGATCTCAACCTCTCATCGTTTTACAGTGCCTTTAGAGCTCCAAAGGGGGAGAACTTTAACAGAGCTCTCAGTCCACCCAAACTAGAAGACTGTAAACTGGAGTGTTATGACCTTTTTTCTTTTTTTGCCTGCAGCCACTTTCTTATGACAACTTGAACCGCATCCAATATGTATTACCACATACACATCATTGAAAAACCACTCCCACCCAATGCAGCTGAAGAACCAAAGTTAAGCTTCAAGATGACCTAAGAACCTGGCTTAGCTCAGGAACAAGGTTTTTGAGCAGCATTTTCCCTTTCTTCAGCTGGTCATTACGCTGCACCCAAACTGCTGTTGTGCTACATTCTGGGGGCCTCTTGGCCAGGTCCTACCCAAATTCTCTTAGCCCAGCACGACTCTCCTTGGGCACCTGAATGAACAACCACCACCTGCAATGCAGTTTTGAGGAAAGCCATCACAGTTTTGCTCCTTTTCCCTTTCGAACCGCTGCCCTTTTCTGATGTATTTACAATGTAAGTAAGTTAGTTTATTCATGGCTTGGCTTTTAACTTCATTGTTGAGCTTGGCTTTGCTCCTGTTGGAAACTGGACCCTGATTCAGGAGGGCAGTTGCCAGTGTCTGCTGGAAACTCCTTGCCATGGGATTTTCAAACACGGCATTTGTTGGCCTAGCTCAGCACATACTAAATGCAGTGAGAAGAGTCTGCTTACTCATCGCAGGAAAAGGATCGGGCCACTGGCAGGTGTTTGTCAACATTTCAAATGCCTAAGCTCATTCCAGACTTCCCCGGAGCTCCCTCCAACAACCACCCTCCGTTTAGTTTCATATATCTGAAGTTACACTGACCAGCAATCATTGGAATTGGGCTAATTTCCATTTTAGGCAAAGCCTTGGATTTATAATTTGTTTCAAGTTCACCCCAACAGAAAACTCTCCAGAAAGTTAAAATGCATAATCCCAAAGAGAGAGGAGAAAAGTAAGAAATAATGCAACGTCTGTAAGACGTGAACTGTTACTAAAGTACTCAAGATGCTTAACAAGAGGTTTTGCAAATGGCATATATTCAGCTAAACAAGTATGCCTTCAGTCAGCAAGCTCAAGTACTGCTATTTCACCCTACAAGGAATAAATAATAATTAAAATTCTTTGTATTAAGATAAATACATTCACTGTAGCTACAGAAATCAAGGGTGGTAATTCCCAAATAGCCTCGCTGGGCTCTTTCTCCAGTTGAAAGACGGGAAGCTGCCTCCCAGGCATTGATTTATTCCCTAAGAATTAGGGAGAGGCATCTCTAAGCCACTGCATTTACTCCACTGCTGCTGGGAGGTTTTGCCTCTGTGCTCTCCAGACAGTTTCCAGGCATGTTATTGAAGCATATTTCTCTTCCCCAACTATTTACAGAGCGCCCAGAATTTGGACAATCTGGACTTGCCTTAAAATTACTTGCCAGAAATTACTGGTTGTTTTTTTTAAAAAAAAAAAAGCCATGAGAAAAAAAAATAGCAACTTCGTCTCCCTGATAATTTGCTTCTATCAGTTTATCATATTGCTGTTAAAACAAAGCAAGTGTGCAGCTAACTGTCAACAAGAAGTTAAATGACAAACAGGTTGAATATAGCCTGAAGCGTTACCGAATTGGAGATACACAGAAAATAAAGAGCCTTACATATAAAAGACAAAAATAAAGGATTACATTTAATTTGATTCTCACTGTGGATGAAAACCTGAGCATCTCGGAGTTTGTACAAACCAAAATTCTGGTGGAAAAAGACTACACACTTGACTGTTGATAACATTTGATTTAAAAGTACTCTGAAAAATTATTTGTTCTAGAACAAAAGCAAAAATCAAAACAATTCATTCCAGAAGTATTACAACACACACAACCAACTGAAACATCTACTCTTTGTTTGGGTCTCGAGTGCCATTTTGTCAAGTGTCAATTTGAATCCGTTTCATGGAAAGAGACTGCAGTTTTGGCAGAGCTGTTGCTAAAATCATCTCGGCCACAAAATGTTGCTCTGCCTAACTTTAGCAATTAATAAAAAAATGGCTCTGTAGTTTTGAAACTATTCAGTACCACAATTATTAATGTATTACCTAACTGAAAACCTTCAGACTTCCAAATACTATATTAAACAACAGTTAAAAAATAATCTTGGATTTAGAATACACTCAGGCTGCTCTTCAAACAAAGTAAAACAAATAATCCCAGAAGTAATTTTCTTTTTTTAACAAAAAAATAATTCTTTGCAAATTTTGGTAAGCAAAGCAGGTGAAAAAGCCAATCTGCATTTAAGATTGACTTTTTTATATACTCAGTGTTATGGCTGGAAGTGCTGAAGAGACATTCAGAATATAAAGGCAACTGGAGACAATTAAGCCATTTAAAAAGCACCAAAATTAGCATTCCTTTTGTTGGATCCAAATAATTCAAGTGCTGTTCTGTCACAAAGGCTATCATCAATTTCTAATTTTAGCTTAATCCATGAAAAAAAGCATCTCGCATTTCTCTCTGGCATTTCCTTATTAAGAACACTCTTAAATTATATACCAAAATCTCAAGAACACAAACTACAAGTTCAAGTTGACACCCCACAGAGACACTATCGTGCATGCACTCTGAAATACTAATCCCAATAAAGGTAAGGCAACTACTTGTGCTGTGAGAGAGCTAAGCAGTGCCTGAACTGCTGCACAGTGAGTACCCAAAAAGCAAGAATTTTGCTACAAATCACACAAAAAGGGGATTTGTCCTGCCTTTGAACCCTCTGCCTTCTCGTTTCCTCTGCTATACCCGAGTACTCTCAATAAAATAAAGTTCTTTTGGAACAGTATCTCCTGGTTTTCATTATATGGAGTAGGCAGTCATACAAGACCCTATACAAAAAAACCCCACTAATTAACCCTTACATTTTTAGATAAATTAGTTCCTCGTATTCAAATTCTAGGACACTGCTTTCAAGGTCAAAGTACTGTCCTACTACTCTAAGTAGTGACTATTTTATCTCATTGTGAATTGAAGCATCCAAGATACACATCCTTAACACCAAACACAGTCCACTGTAAAAACTGCAAATTCCTTTTCTCCCCTGGTTGCAGGCTATCAATCACAACATACCTAGTCATTCACCTAGAAATTTGTAGGTTTAGGTTCAGCTGTATTTTAATACGCATTACTGAAGAGGAAAGAATTTTTTTTTTTTTTTTTCAAACTGAAGGGAAAGTTTTATCTTCACACAGAACTGGAAAATTCTTCTCAACAGTTTCAGAGGGCAGAATTAATACTACATGCCAAGTTCACACGACTTCAACTCACAAAATAGCTATGAAATAATCAAGGTAGAAGCTGTGGGGGTGAAAGCAAGAAATTCTTGGCCATTGAGATTTCAGCATGGTCTCATCACTGGGAGTTTCTGAGAGACAGCAGTGCTACGGCTGACCTGCTGAGGAAGCTGTAATGCTTGCTGCCTTTGTCACCCTCAATTAAGGGTGTCGGAGCTGCTGCCAACATGGGATGACCCATACCCAGACAAGGGTGCAGTTTGCTGCTGCAGGGAACAACTGCTGCAGGAGATTTGTACGTTCATGGCTGATCACACAGCAGATGTCTGTGCTCCTGCTTACGTACTACTCACTGTATAGAAGGCACCCGACTGTACACAATTGGACCAAAACACAAGGAGCTTTGCTTAGTCAGGCCCCCTAATCTCCCCTTCTTCATTTGACTTCAAGCTCACTGCATTTTTAAAAAACTGTGGAAAGCAGGAGCTGCACTTTCAGCTGAAGCTTAAGGTCTGAAGCCAACAGGCAGGATCTCGCACCCAGACCTACACTTCCTGGCCTCACCACTCATGTAAAACTGCACTGCAACATGTTGAAAGCAACTGCAGTTAACATTAGTACAATATACAGTGATTTATCAACATTGTATGCTTTATTGAAAGTTGACAAGTGCAACAGTTAAATACATTGACGTGTTACAACTGTTTAGAGAACATGCACAAAAACATATGCATACTACTATACAGATCATATGCAAAAAAATCCATACGGGGAAATCCAATTCTTTTATTTTTTTTAAATTCTTTGCTAGCAGGGTTTGATAATTTTTGGAGTGGTTTTTCCTGTCTTGAACCAAACTACAATGAACAAAGATTTACTTCAAGATAATCAGCAGCCAAGGAACTTCAGAAGTTACACAAACAGCATAAATCTGCCAAATTCTGAACAGTTGCGTAGGTGCATTCTTATTTATGTAGCATAAAAAAAAAAAGACTTCCAAACTTCTTCAGATCAGCCAATGAAACAACTAAACTTCAATCTGTACAACCTAAATAGTTACAGTTTTCTATTTTACAAAGTAATTACACTAAATACACAAATATACAGTAGGCAAATAACCTTCATTGTAATTGTCCTATGACCCAACAGTATGTCACCTACCTGCTTTCTATATATAATACAGCTTTATGCACCTGTCCACTGCTTCTTAAAATGGTGCAAATATTTGCACTTAAGGTTTCAGGTGACAGTTAAGTGTTAAACACTGATTTTACCTTTCTCCCTCTTCCTCTTAGATCCTATGCACCAGTCCTCACTTTGGAACCCCAGTGCACTATGGGGGACTGAGCCATCGCTTTTTACTCCAGTCTATTTCTTCATATTTCCAAGCTTGAAAAGCACTTGTATCAGTTATGTCACTGGGTGAGTGAAAGATTTAAAAACAAACCAGAAAAATTCAGGCATGCAGCTTCATTTCTCAGCCATTTGCTGAAGCTGCTCAAGTCCCCAGTGTACTTGTGCTAATTCTCTGGAAGAAGTTTATTTTATTCAATCAACCTAAGAACAAAGACTCCTTCAAGCCAGAGGGGGAAGGGAGGAAAGAAAGAGACAGATGAGTGCGTAAGACAAGGGGGGGGGAGAAGCCTCTCCTTATGTGTGCAGGGCATGGAGTCCTCAGTCCGGGTTGCAGTGTGCACTGAAATGAATGACGGGAGGCTGCGGCGGATTCCCGCTAGTCCTTCTTGCTCTGGGCAGTCCAGAGGCCAGCGATCACGATGGCAATGACATCTTGAACTACGCCGAAGGCCCTGACCCCTGTGATGCCGGCTGAGCAGG
Organism: Elanus axillaris; assembly: GCA_026212715.1. Taxonomy (NCBI): domain Eukaryota; kingdom Metazoa; phylum Chordata; class Aves; order Accipitriformes; family Accipitridae; genus Elanus; species Elanus axillaris. The sequence continues at coordinate 29,053,365 of JANZLQ010000008.1, forward strand.
CTGCTGTGTCGTCCCTTGTGACTGGGAAGAGGAAGGCGGGGAACCAGTCTGCAGCTGTGCTTGGAACTGGGCAAGCTGCTCCGGGCTGGCAAGCGTTTTTAGCAGAGTGTTTTCTTGCTCCAGCTGGGAGTTCTTCTCTATCAGCTCTTTGATTTGCTCTTTGAGGACCTCTACTTCCTCCCTTACCGCATACATCAAGTGACTCTTTACCAGATCCTGAAACGCAGAAGAGAGCATGTACGTACGTTAGGAAAGCTGCCGAGTGCCCGGCCCAGGCTCCCGCCCAGCTCAGCTAGAGATCCAGTGGATCCACCTTCGCAAAAAGCCGGTGCAAACCCAGAGCTCCACTCAGGCGCAGGAGAGCATCCCAGCCAAGGCCTCCAGCTCCCTGCTCCTGCCCACGGGGCCAGACCGGCGGCCAGTGGCCCTTCGGCGGAGGCAGCGGGGCCGGGCGAAGCTCCCCCAAGACGTGCCGGGGGGCTCGGCTGCCCCAGCCAGGGCCGGGCCGGGGCCCGGGGTACGAGCACAACCCGCTGCCCGCGGCTCCGCCGCACACGTGCGGCCCCTCCGCCTGGCCCCGCCCCGTCCCCCTGGCCCCGCCCCCCGCGCACCGGCTGCAGCCAGTTCTCGGCGCAGGTTGCCGCATTTCCCTCCCTCCCGCCGGCCGTGCGCGGCCGCCGGTGACGTCAGAGCGCGCTCCGGCCTATCAGCGCCCGAGTTATTTATAGCCGGGAGTTAAAGGCTCGGAGTTTGCCTAGCAACAGTCGACAGAGGCTCCCGTGAGAACGGCTGCAGGCACCGCTCCAGTAACAAAGGGCGGCCGGGCCCCAGGCGCAGCGCGGCGGGACCGCGCCGCCGGCAGGGCGGGGGCACGGCGGAAACTTCGGGGAATGGCGGGCCGGGCCGGTGCCCCCGCCCGGGCAGGGGCAGCGCGCTGTGCCGCACGGGCCGGCTCTGAGGCGGGCTGCCGTCGCCCCCGTTCCCCGAGCGCGGTGCAAGGGCGCCGATTTCTGAGGTGAACCCCCGTCGTCCGGCTGGGAGCTTGCAGGGCTGGTGGAGGCAGTAACTTTCTGCGGGGGGTGTCCCCCCTCCGCCTCCCCGGCTGCGACGGGAAACGTGAGAAGGCGGAGGCGCGGAGCGGCGCTCGCTCGGGG
>JANZLQ010000008.1:29058553-29071577 GCA_026212715.1 Elanus axillaris
GGGGGGGGCAGGGAGCACCACTAATCTCTGATATTTGCCTCAACACCCCATTGCCTGCCTGACAAGGACAGACACTAAACTCCGTATTTAAAGGTTGAGGGTTTGCTGTTGCTTTTTAAAAATATGTTATCATTTATGAAATAAAACAATCTACGAAGATCTAAGGAAAATAATCCTCCAAACTCCCTTTCCCCTTGCTTGCTCATCGCTTTGTCTCCCCTCCTGCCTCCTCCACCATGACATTCAACATGCACTTCACTCAGATTATGGTGTTTTCACTCACTCACCCTCCCTTAACAGCACTAGAAGGGAGTGAAGATGACTACTATTGCATTACTCAAAACCTTCTAACCATCTCTTAACACATCATTAACAGATACTACACGATATTAGACTCCTGCAAAAGCTTACAGTTTTACATTCCTGGGAACAGAGGTGAGAAAGGTTGCAGAATTCCTCGTTTCAGTAAAGCCACACGTGGGACTTTGTCGAGAGACCCTTCACACGGAGGGCCACTCGCTTCGGAAGCCTGAATGCCTACGGTGCACCCCAGGTGTTCACAAACTGCATAAAGTAATAGTAAAAAAGACTCGAGATGGGCGATTGAGGAACGAGCAGGGCAGAATACAATACAGTGCTAAACAAGTAGTTCACCGGCATCTCCGATCCTCAAATAAATTAACTGCTTAAGTTGAAACATACACGGTAGTCAACGACTTTTTAGCAGCTTCACCTTTTGTAGTGTTTCAGTTCTTAAACGCTGTTTCTCCCATTAAATAATTTCCTCGTCTCAATTTAATCATTCTAAGCACTTGAAAAAAGTGCTTTTCATCTTGAGCACATAATGAGGTAAGCTGCAGCACTGAATCATTTTGTCTCTATGCAAGTCTGGTTTGGCATATATTTCTGTGTGCGTGTGAAAAAATTCTTTCACTTAAAAAAAATTATCTTTCAAGTACATTGTCAATGTATGCTGCCTTTAGATGCCAACATTAAAAGCTCTAGACAAGCATCTCCTGAACTTAAAATAAATCTTGTCTTTTGACTATGTTGCAAAGACAGCACACCAGAAACCATATTAGAAAACAGCAGTTTCTGTCACAGCACACTTTCATCTTACACTACAGGCAGGCTCAGATCCTGTGGACTTCAGCTACAGTTTTCAACTACAAAAGAAAAGTACTGAAGAGGTTAAAAAAAAAAGTTAATTACTCAAGAAAAGACTACAATCATTAGATTCTACATGACATCTGACTTGACATTTCACTTGGCATCTAAAAAATTACCAGTAAGTGGCAAAGTACTATTCTGCCTTAAAATTCATAAATTCAAAACTATGTTTATTGACAGCAACTGCCCCAGTAGCAAACTTACGCAAAATTGCTCCAAGGTAATAACCTGAAGAGGAAACTCTGGCTGCAGTTGGCATCAAGGACTAAAGGGTTATTCCTTTCAATAGGCCGTGATTTCTTTCTTTATCTCAGTAAAGGTACAAGACAGGCTGGAGAAGCTGTTCAATAAGTATTTTTTCGCCACAGTAAGTAACAATTATTTTTTTAACAGACTAAGGACCACAAAAAAAAAAAATCACATTCAGATAGTCTAAATAAAGATCACAGAATCTCAGCCAACCTCCTTTTCCAGCCCCAAAATTGTAGCTAGGATCTTGATCTAAAGAAACCAAGCCACTGAGAACTTACTGCTTAGCACCAAAGGCTAACACATATTTTATTTCTAGTTTGAGTTCTGCAGATTTCAATTTACATACCTCTGCTAAACTGAAGAACCTCTTGCTACCAGATATTACTCTCTCAGTTTTCCTAAATGGGTGCTTTTCCTCCTCCACAGTAATTTGCATCTACAATTTGGTTTGCTAGGAACTGGGTTTTAGTTCCATGAAAAACAGATAAAAGGGGAAAAGCTATGCAATACGCCAGTGAAATGAAGTGTTGTATTTGTAATTTTTTTTTTTTGCCAGATGTGCAAGCATAGCTAAATAAATATTCAGCGGAAAGAATACATACACCCTACTGGGGTTCTGGAAATAACTTGACAGTATCTCTAATCACAATGCGTGCACAGAGGTATCATGCTGTGCTCTATGCACAGGAGACAGAAGGCTACATTTAAAAGCAAGACAATAACCATGTAAGATCAAAAGACAAACAAGGAGTGGTTCTCACTGGCTCCTCTGAGAATATCCTCTTTCCCTTTTACAGGCAACTAATTGCTAAGTCAGCCCCAGTTGGTTTTAATGAGAATTATAATGATTCTACCAATTTTAATGCTGACAAAATAAAACATAAGGTCTGTATCAAGTACCTAGATATAGACAGAGATAATCCACTCTTTACTGGTCAGAGAGAACTCTGCAAGGAGGTATGAGCCGTCAAAGCAATTTTGATGCTTGGAGAGGGACATGCAGCATCCACTTTCCTGAGTTCATCCATAGATGACCATCTAGCAATGAGGCTGGGATGAAGGACCCTGCTTCTGTGCACATCCACTGAGTTTCAAAGCCTCCTCATAGAGTCAAGTGAGGTCTGTCAAACTCAAAACATGAAATTGCATCCAGAGGCTACACCACCTAAATTTAAAGAGTTACACATTTGCAGTAACATCTAGTTTGGGAATCCCAGGCTTCTCTGATTTCATGTCCAAGCTTCAAATGAGTAAATGTTAAATATTTAACTTCATTAAAAGTGAAAGCCCTCCTCAGCATCCCATAAACTCCCTTGACCAAGGACTGCAAGTGGGAAAAGATCCACCAACCATGTTAGCATCCTGCAAGTTTTAAGTGAGACATCTGAGCCAGGAATTGATTTTCTTTCCTCCAGAAAGCTGTACACATCACTCTGCATGATGACACTGTCCCCAGGATGGAAAGGGAGAAAAACCATTTAGTGCCATAAAGCAGCATATGTAGGAAAGTGATAAAACGTTACAATCTTTAAGTTTCACCACCTGAAGCATAGAGCTGAAATTAATTTTTCTTTTATGTGAAATTTGGTTTAAATTATTTTAGATTTAACATTTTTCATAAAAAGAGCATTCAATTTCCTGGTCTTACACATAGCTTTCACATGCAATGCTTTTCTCAAAGCGAAGGAGAGCACCTTGAAGTAAAAAACACTTGTACTAGCATTTAATCCCACTTGTTCTAACTGTACAACAGATTTTTCAACCAAGTATTCCAAAATTAAATGAAGAGGGGAGGAAAGAGAATCACTGGAGCATTTCAAGTTACACCTAACATAACAAAAGAAATATAGCAAGTATAGGAAGTGGTCTGGCATAACAAGCATTTGTAAAGCTAAGTTCTCTATATTAATATAAACAGCATCTCTGACCCAGGGGGGCAAACAGCTCAGGATGGACCCCAGGACAGTGGCTGACACCCACCCACCCCACTCTACCTTGATAGCACATGGTGGGATTTAGTCATCAAATTAAAAAAAATAGCCAATTTAATTTGTAACTGAGAAGGGTTATCTTTTACTATTTTTTAAACTCTTAATATTTTCTATTTCCTTAAGGCTGCAGAAAAGTCATACCAAGTCACATGAAATGGGAATACTACATCTTACTGACTGGTGCTAATTGTGGAAGGGGGTGGGATGGAGGACCTTAAGTCCCTCCATTTCCCCTGTCCCCAGTCCCCTGTAAAGCCTACACCTGTTATGCTTTTTTTTTTAACCACTTAATCCCTTCCTTCCTCTTTTCCCACCTCCTCCCCTTTTTCTAATTGTTCCCCTTGAAACTATATTGAAAATCTTGTATCAGCTAATAATTTAGTCATGCTTATTAAGAAATTATTTATGGCATAACAGCTGGCCTACATGTCTCACTAAGTATCATTTCTCCTTTGATGGCCACTTTTCAACACTTGAAATTAAGCCTGTATTTCCCACAGAAGTATATCACACTAGAAGCCAACTCAAAGTTGCCAGGAACAAAGCTAAAACCTCTGCAATTACCAGCATTGTCCTATGATCTTCAGAAAGTTTGGAAAGAAGTTCCCTGCTCCAGCTTCTGTGGAAATTATTAAAAACGGTCTATGATGATGAAAGGAGAGAAGTATGGGAACAAAATACAAAGTATGACTGCAGTGCAGGAATGGAGCACATGGGACATAGAACCCAATCTGCCATGAACAAGGATGAAGGTCTGTCACTGCTTGGTTTTTGACATGGCAGATCACTCACTACTACCCTCTTGTGCAGAACAACTTTTAAGGCTGTTCTGTTAAATAATAATAAACACCACTACTGTTACACATGTACTACAATGAAGACAATAAGGTCAGAGTTCAATGCCACTTTTCCTCCTCAGCAAATATGCTAAGACAACAGACTTCTATCCACTTGTCTGTTTACACTCCTACAATCTCAGTCTCTTCACAATCACTGGCAAAAGGCTTCAAATGTATTAGCAGTATCAATGAATAAGTAGGTGAATTGCTTTCAGATTAAACCCCCTGGCTCTAATGCATGTATATCACACAAATTTGTAATACCATATTTCCTCATTTCTGAGTGGTCAACACACTCTTCTTCAGTTGTGCTTGAACACACAGTTCGTCATCTTTTGGTGACTTCCTAAAACATTTAGAGAAAATACAACCTCCTGCTCTGTCCAAACAGAAGTGCACTTAAACAGGCTGAATTCACGCTAGTGTTTTTAAAGGTATTTTTATACCTAAATGGAAACTTTCCTTTATAGAAATCAAATTCCATGTATCTCCACCCATTCAGGAAGCATGGGGGAACTTCCAGAAACACATAAGAATGACCTGATTTACCAGATGTATTGCACAGTGTGGTGTATTCCAAAGCCTTGCTTCCCTTTATAAACCACAAAGTTGGGCATTTGCAGGACAATTTCCTGCCCAGCCTGTGCTCTACCCCCCCGCCTTTCTTTTGGAAACAAGGATATGTGAGAAATCTGATGTATGCCTGTGGTTCAACTCAGTATGGTTTTGAAAAACAGGTACAGCTAGACCTTGGAATGGGAAAGTACTCCCAGGCTTCTTAACTTCTTAATCCAGGCATAGCTTCAGTGACTTAAGAGACACAAACCTGCTGACTCACTATTGCAGAAATCCCAACAGTGTATCTCCATGTAAAAAACATTTAAGCTTCCCCTACTGAAGAAAGAAATTGTAAAGCAATACTGGTTTGAAACAGAATGCAAGATACTTGAGGAAACCACATAAACTATGAAATGAGGTGTGCTTAAAAATTACCTAAAGACAGATAAATAGGTATTTTCATCTGATCTGACCGTGCCTTATGGCTTTCAAGATGTATTACCTACTTCGCACAACACTTCTTTCCTGTAATCATGCCACATTGCAAACCAAAGAGAACACTCAGAACACAGATGTGCTGGTTCAGCATGTTTTGAACATGTCCCTAGAGCACCTTCGAGGCCAGGGACTGCAAACAGCTGGCATAGGTCCACATCACCTACAGAAAGCTTGTAGATCCTTAAGTCCTGGTTCTCCTTCAGGTGGGATTCAGTCTTCCTCAGTACCCTACTGCTGCTCTAGAGGAGACCTGGGCAGTCGAAAGCCCTCCTTTTCCACAGGACTACATCTTCTAGCTTGCAAACAGCAAGTACCTCAAGACCATTGGCTCTGTGGTGGCCACACTGGGCAGACACCACTGACATTTAGCCACCCTTGAGCTAGACATTTTGCAAACATAAGATACCTTCTTAATCTTTTAATACACAGCTTGCAAAGGAAAGATTACAGCATATTATTTGATACTTATTCAATAACCAGGTAACCGTCTTTATGCAGAGTTGGCTAAATTTATGAGTGGCATTCTGTTTACAAAGCAGCCCAGTCCATTCCCTCATACTGCTGATGGCTGTTTTCTGGTGGATATCCACCTAAAATATGTTTCATTAGCTCTTCCAAGAGTCTTTCGGACAAAACAAGGTCTGAGCTCATGTATATGCTGTGTCAGGTACCGAACACTTCTTGAAAACAACTACCTTATCCTCCAGAAACCATTGTCATTAAGATGACACCTTGAACCTCTGTGGCTTAAAAAACCCCACCAAAACTCAAAACAAAACAAAACCCAACCAACTCCAGTATCAGAGGTCTGAGATGAGTAACCCACTTAGTAACGCATGGGGAGTCCAAAACAACTCCCAGGGACATTTCCTCATTCTCACACAGGGTGTTAGCTCAGATGCTCAGTGGTGCCTCTTCTACAGCATCAAGGCGGTGAGCTGCCACACTGCTGTCAAGTCACAACAAGAGAGAGAACTCCTGCTGTGGGACAGGGTCTAAAGCCCCTCTCTTCCAGCTCCACCGCTGGAGCTGGGGAACCACTGCTGCAGTGTCCCACCAAGCCGAGGACAAGTTGCCTTCTACAAGAACAACCTTAGGCAGCCTCCCCTCTGGGGAGGCACTGCCGGCTCCCACACAAGGTACAGAACAGGGGAATTCCTCTCCAACTCTTCCCAGCCACTACTAATTGCTAGAAGCCCCAGGCAGGTAGACAGTAACAGCAATCAGCAAGGAGTTCATGTACAAGCAATCATGCAATCAGCAGTTCAAGTACAAGCAATCACGACAGCTATAAACAAAATTACTTAAGTGAATGTTTTGAGTCACAGGGTAGCACTGGTGCAACTGAGATAGTCTCCTGCCTTGAATTAGTTTGCCCAAACCTGCTTTTCAGCCCCATTAGTGAAGAACGCAGCATTTTAAAACAAGCTGTTGATAAACTGAAACGGGTAGAAAAGAACCATTGAACCAATTCAGAGATTGGGGTTGGGGGAATTTACTTATACTGATAAGACTGAAAGATGTCAAGGTACTTCAAAGGATCCTTGGAAAACCCTGGAAGGACCCAGATCTGATTTAATTAGCATGAGCAATTACTCTTAATAAATACTAGGTTTCAGGGGCTGTCAGATTTTTGGTTTTATTTTTCATATTAGAGTGCATCTATTTAATATTTATCTAATGAGCAATTAAAGTCTGCCTTTTAAAAACAGGAAGGACTGTAGTGAGTTTTCTATCCCTTGATATCATCAGATAGAGACTGGATGCCCTTTACTAAGGTAAGCTTTAAACAAACTGAAGTTACTGAAGTTCAGAGAGGTGTGACCTAAATATAATAGCACAAGACCCGGTAGTTTTTGTGCCTGCATTCAGTATTGTTCATGTATGTTAACCAACTACAGCCCACCTTAACCATCCCAGCAGTTAGCAGGTGCATCCAGCACACCTTTCTTCCAGCTGATGCCATAACCAGAAGCTCAAAGATCTTCTGACTTGGTTCCAACCCCACCCCCCCCCGAGGCTCACATCGTAAGCGTTTCCAACCAAGTTTCAAAAAGAAATATGGAGGATGCCACACCACCATTCCTTCAGCATGAATACGGAGAGGTGCTGATATACACCAGATATCAAGTGGACACAGCCACTTGTCTGTGGTGTGCACTACAAGAGAAGTAGGAGCTCCTGCACACCCATATATTTGCATTTCTAGCTGCCTAATGCTAGACAGCTACCCAGTAGCACAAAGACATTAGAGATCACTTTTCCAAAGTACCTTGGTGGAGCTCCAGTGGCTGAACTCTATGATCTTGAACTTCATTCCAGCAGCCAACGCTTAAAATGAAAAAGTATAAAGTATTTAATTTTATTAAGAGTAGCCCTTCTCAGCAGGCTGTAAACTGCCCTTGACCAAGGACTGCAAGTAGGAGAAGATCCACCGTGTCAATATCCTAGAAGTTTTAAATGCGATGCCTGACCTGGGGACTGCTCCTCTTTCCTCCAGAAAGATGCACACAACTTCACTCACTCTCAAAAGAGATTCTATGTCCAACCCACGGAAAGCCAAATGCTTCTTTGGATTTGGCCCACACATTCAGCAGTGTCAGTTTTGGAAAGAAAATACAACCATATGCAACATTAGCCAAGAACAGCTGCAAGAGAGGCTGAAGTTTCTCCTTCATCTGCAATTTACGGTGACATGATAGTCAGCCAGCCTCAATTCACAGAAAAACAACTAGAGCAAAATCAGCATCTCTGCAAGAGAAACTGGAGCAAACAAAAGCAAGTGAGAAGGAAACAGGAAGTAGCTTGCTGAATTAGAGGAGAAATCATCCAAATTTTCTGTATAACATTAACAGATGCAGATTTTGGTTTATGATTAGAGGTGCTCCATCATGCTGCTATGTGCATCAGTAATAATCAGTTACAGCAAACCCACTTGATGTAGAAAGGTTAAAGAAAATCACATCTACTCCATCACACTTTTTTCACTACAATTTCGTGGAATAGCATGGTTCATGGCAAGAAACAATCTTATCAATACTGCCTTTCTGTTCAGTAATATATAATGACACAGGTCACTGCTGTATACACACGCTTCTCAAGCATAACATACCTGTTGTTGTTATATTTCAATTGCTATTATAAAAAGATTTCCATTACACTGGTTCCTTAGGTGTTAAGGTGAATTAGTGTAATTTTTAATGTTCATTTGAAACTTTAAGCATGCTTTCAGATACTGTTGATTGCCGAAGAAATTAAAATGAGGGTTTTTTTTAAAAGTTTTCCAATGTATAAATTTATATTCTTTAAAGAGGCACCATTCACAGAGGAAAGCTATTCTCCACAGGCAATACCACAATCATAACGTGACAAGAGTATCACATGAAATGTATTAACTGGTATTTGTCAAGTTTTATATTCTAAGAGCAAAACTTTTGGATTTTAAGGGTGTGGCATAACAAAAAGCACCAATTCAAAGATCAGAAATTATCATCAAGAACACATTCTGTGCTCCCTCCCACAGAAGGGTATTTGACTTCTGCACACAGAACAACTCTGCAACATTAAGAGTCAGGACATTTTTTTCCCCCCACTGTCATACATTTTTAACTCAATAAAATAATTCTTCCCATTCACCAAGTTAGTTGGTATTTCTTTTAAACACTAGAAAGGAACCAGATCAAAACCATGTATTTCATATTTCACTGTCTATATGGAGAAGGAGGTTTAATAAATGTAACTTGCAAAAGATGAAGCTGTATTTCAATGCCCCTCCAAACTTTTAACAAAACCAAGTAACTAGACTTTTCTTTAAACATATGACAAGACAGAAGATAGTATATACTATGTATGAAAAATATTTGAATGAATATGAACTTGTTTGATAATAAGTTTCAAATCATATTAAAATTCTTATTTTTGGTTTAGCAATACATGGAATAATTAGAATAACTTTTTTAGAAAAGAGGCAAGAAAAAGTACTGTAACGGCAAACATTTTATAACATGGATTATTTTAAATATTGCAGTAAAGATCAAGACATGTAGATTCTCAGTAAATAAGTAAACCACTCTGCATGACACAGTACTCTCAAGCAGCATGACAATCCTCACTTGAAATAGTTTGAAATAGTTTTAAAACAAGTGCCAAGCACCTTGGTTTAGGAGAAGCATTTTTAAGTACTTGCTCAAACAAAATAGTTTAAGGAACCATTAAAACAGAGGAAGATGAGTAAATCAAGCATCTAAAAATTAAAAAATTATAAATACCTCTTTAGATGCTGTTCCAGTTCCAAGAATAACACTTTCATGGTTATTTGGTCAGAACCTTCTTTCTGGAGAAGTGTCACTTTCATTGATGTATCTATTTAGTACCTGCTGATTAGTTTCCCCCAGATTGAGGGTCGGAAGAAATACCTCTCGGTCCTTGGCAGCCGTAAGATTAGCATTAGCATTCCACTATTAACCACGGGTCCTGAACTCCACAGCACTTTCAGGAATCACAAAGCCTCACCCGTTAAAGATTATCCACTTGCTTCTATTCAAAGTTTGCAGAGTTTAATAGTGGTTGGTCATGATCAACAAAAACAAGAAGGGCGAACAGTGATGACACTACAGATCCTGAGATCACATGGTGTTCTGTTACATAAAGCATCAAGAGAGATTAAAATCCTCACAATTAGGTTTTCAAATCTCAAACAACTGCATCTTCTTTCAGCAGTGCCAAATTTGCCAAATCTCAAGCTGATTCAGCCTGCACCCACTTATTGTAAAGCACATCTTAATTGCTACAGGTAGCTAATTCTGCTTAGAGAAAGGCAGCTGAGTTGCCCTGTTTCTCAAATCAAATTTCCAGCACTTAATAGCAACTGTAAATAGACACTGAATCAACAGTACCCACTTTGCCAGAAATACTTTACACAGGCAAATCCTATCCCTGACTGCTATTACAACAAGAACCGGTGACAAAGAGTTACAGACATGCATCTAGTTAGAGTCTTCTGCAGACCAGATAAAGACAACAGCTCATCACATATCAAGCCAAAATTCAATCAAATATTGCATATTCTTCCTCACAGAAACACAGCTCACCATGAGGAATTTTTGGTGCATTGTAGGACATCTATACCATGTTAACTACAAGCCTACTTGCATAGGTATCATTATCCAACATTGCTTCAATGTAAACATACTCCTTCCTCTACCATGGTGAACAATTTTCAGCATGAACAAGTTGACTGCCCATAGTACATTGTAGAGAAATGAACAACCTTCACTTTCCTTGTCTACATGTGAGCTGGAGATAACCCCTCACCATGGAAATAGCCAGCTACCTGCAGCATGTGTGCGGGAACCCCCACCACAAAAGGGTGCGTGGGCATTGATGTATACTCTTCCATCAGACAGAGACCACAAAAATGCAAAGACAAAACCAGAAATCAAACCTAGCAAATGTTACTTGGTCTTACTGACTGCTAAAGCGATGTCAGATATATTTCCTCAAGTAGATTTGCCTTGTAAGACTATATAGGAAAGAAAACAAATGGAAAGGCCAAACAAAGCTCAGAGCATGGCCATGTACTACTTAGCTGCATTTCTGTTGTACTGTGCCAAGGTACTGAAGAGGTGACTGATGGCAAGAGAAGCAGGTAGTACACAATAAAAAGAAAGTAGGCTGGCTTGGGGGAAGGAGGGGTAAAACCAATCCTACTGATTAGAACCAACAAGTCTACCATCACACAAACGGAATATTTTGTTTAGGACGTAGAAAGAAAGGAAACAAAAAGAAATTAAAGCACACCAGGGAGATTGAAATAGACAAGTTATACTTCACAATAAATGTTTCTCTCATTACATCAAACCCCTCTCCCTCAGTAGAGCATGGAAATGGGTAACACCATCAGCTCATTTGAGCATTCTCCTCTTGCTCCCAGTGACAAGCCATGGAGGTGGGACCACTCAGATGGCAGAGCACTTGTACTCCAGGATCTTGGTTATTGGAGAAGAGGCAGACAGGTATAATAGCCCTACAAAAGGGACACTTGTTCTGAAAGCAGAGCTACTCTTGAAAGCTTCAGGTGGAGACTAACATGGTACAACCACATATAAAAGGTGTGGGGGAATGATTTGTAGAAGGAAGTGGACTTTCAACAAGTTTTCAAGGAACAGTAAGCTAGGAGTAAGTAACAGTAAGCCAACTTTGTTGTCTGTATTCCCCTCTGTAAAGCCGCACAGTTGACATTCGCTAGGAAGACAATCTTCCTCCGTAACTGTTGTGCATATAGCACATACACTGGTCACAGATGTTTTCCAGGATGTCTAAAACAACAAATAGACATTATGCTATGTTGGAGTGGGATAGGGATGAAAGCAGTGACGTTAACCTTTCCCCGTGGACAGTCTTTACTTTCTCCTTTCCTATTCCACGATGCCCTCTGAACAGGAGCTCCATCAGGGCTCTGTCAAGACAGTTAAAAACAAGATCCACCAAGTTGTGCACATCTGACCAATACATCACTCAGCTCCAACACTGCTCTGACTCAAATCTGGGTTTCCTTTAGAGCCAGAAGGATCATTAAATGTTAGAATACACTGGGGAAAAAATAATTTAAGAGACACTAGTCTAAGCACCGAATAAAATTTATTAAAGATAAATAACCAACTGTACTATCATCTCATGCCCACTCAAAAATAAATAAATAATTAAAACCCAACTGTAAAAAGCTATCTTTCCAGCACCTCCTCATGAGCTTACACTAAAATCCCTGTAATTTGCTCTGCTTGTTAAAAGAAGGAGTGTCAGAGTCAGTTTGAAAATGAAAGTCAAATATATAGAGAGGGATACAGACATGCATGTATGATGCAGGACTAATGAATATATTCAGCTGCTTCATTCTGCAGAGAAACCCACAAAGAGAAGCCATAGGTTGCTCCATCTCTGGTAACGCTCATCGCCTTTCCTCATGCTTTAGCCCCAGTTCTAGTGATGACTTTACTGTAAGGCAACACTCACGGGCTCCATTTGATGCTAATTCTCCAATTATACCAAGTAGAATGGTTTCTATACCACTGATCTAAAAGCAGTTAATTCCAACTTATCGCATTTTTATTTGGGGGTTTTGTGCCCCAGAAGAGTCTTATCAGTTCCATTTATCACCTTCATGAAAAACAGCAAAAGATTTGCTTTGTCAGTTACCAGACTGAAACCAAATAAAATGTTAAAACATAACCACTTCAGAGGCAGGTACTCCAGTAACTACATGATTTTTCTTGTAAGCATTCCCATAAATGTGACAATTCTGGTTACAGTGCATTCAAGTAATTAAGAGCATTGCTCAGTTATGTGTAGGTCAACAATTTACAGGTAATAGAAACCACAAAGAAATTGTAAGTCAACTGGATTAACTAAGGGATGGAACATTTTTACTGCTTTGAAAAATAGCCTCTAGCTGCAACCGAAAAATGCCTAAGTACAAGGATCTTCTTTCTTCCCCTGTCACATTCAAGAATTCAGCACCAAGCTATGCTTTCCTTCCTTTGTCCTGAACCATTGTGGCTGTTATATAAAGTGACAGATTGCGCACAGATGAATTATCACTGTGGGTACACTAGGATGTCAGATACGCATAAGTTTTAGCATTTAATGAAACAAAACCAACAAGATTTCATGCATGATAGCATCAGGGCACCTAGGTTGCCCCCCCCCCCCCCCCCACCC
>JANZLQ010000008.1:29081517-29146419 GCA_026212715.1 Elanus axillaris
GGGCGTCATTCGGCCGCGCCTCGGCCCGCCTCCCGCCCCAGGCATGCGGCCGACCCCCGGCTCCCCTCTGCCGCCGGAGCGGCCCGTCCCCACCTGCGGGCCGGGGGAGGGCGGCAGAACCGGAGGCTCCAGGTACGACGCAGCTGCCCCGGCGCTAAAGCCCGGATCCAGCGCGTGCGCAGGCGCGGAGCGGCGGGGGCTGGGGGCGCTGTGGTGCCGGCCGCCGGCGGGCCGGGCCCCGGTCACCCCGCAGGGCCCCCCGGGGAGCTGCGGGCTCGGAGCGGCTCCTACCAGCCCTGAAATCTCGCCGAACAAATCGATCGCGAGACACCCCAAATAAAACGGGATGGAGCCGTCCGAGGTTTCCTTCGCTCCTCCAGCAAAACCGTTCCGTCTGCCTCAAAACAGGCCGCAAACCGAGACCCAAGCGGCCGCGTTTTGCCTGCGTTTACACAGGTCGTGGCCAAAAGTACTGACACAGAAATGCCTCCTTTTTACACAGAGGCTGTATGGTTCTAGGTATGCAAGTAAGAGCCTCCGACCCCCGCGATGACACTTGGAGGTGCTACAGACAAATCCCATCTTGACGGCGGAGCACAGCCTGGAGATGGGACACAGGGACCTGACGGCCACATCTGTCCCCAGCTGCTCTCCATCCCCCCTGGCCCGGGCCACGCACCTCTGACCTGGTTTTCTATTCTCCCCAGTTAATTTTATTTTACTACAGAGTCAATGCATGAAGAACATGCCAAGAGGAAGCTTACAGCAACAGAGAGCACTAGAGAAAACCCAAGCAAGTAAATCTTCACCCTGGGCCATGTTCCCACCAGCAACTCCCCTTGTTGACTGCCCTGAAAATGTGGGTGCCCCGGGGACACAGCATCAACCCCACCAGCTGGCCTCTTCCCCAGGGCATCCATCAGTCACTCGATGCACTTTCTGGTCTAGAAAGAGCTCAGGGCCAAAACCTGTGTTGGTTTTCCTGCTGAGTAAATATTTAAAGGCTGTGTGCTTGAAGGAGAAGCCCAGATAAATCTCTGCTGTGCTCCACGTGCGCAGAGGAAGCCAGCGAAGCTGATTGCCGGAGCCTGCTTGTGAATGGGGGCAGAAAGAGGCCGTGATCTGAATCAGACTGGGAGCACACCATGTTTTTCTTGGGAGAGTTAACCTCCAAAACACCAGGACAGACAGGCTGCAGTACACCACGCTTGCCAACTCAAGTCAAGCTAGAACAATGTCCTCCCTTCCCTCAGTCCTCTCATCAGTGATAAAGCCACAGACAAGGCTAGCAAGTTACTGGTGTCACACCAGGACATCCACACTTGATAAGAAAGGGAAAAAAAAGAGAGCATTTCAATTTATGGAGGCATAATGTATAAGAACTATTTTTTTTCCCTTTCAAAACACTGAATTGACAATATGTTTAAAAATCCTTCTCCCTTCCCCACTGAAAAGCCAATGTCACTTCTCAGATCAAAGTAATCCTTATACTAATTGGATTACCAGATTCCCTCTGGTGTCTTCCTTTAAACTCCCCTAAATTTACTACTTCCCATTGCTAGGAGGTCAATAGCTTACCCACAACAAACATGCCCACAGCACTGCAGCTTTATTGAGAAATGACGCTCATCCTTTGTGCCAGCCTCGCAGCATATGACAGGAGGGGAAAAAAAAATCCAAAGAGTTGTTTTAGCCAAAGATGCCAAAGGGTCATCGCACTCTCCAACCCAACCCAGTCCAACTTTGTTCACTGGCAGTTACCTTTGAGCAAATACTAAAGCAGCAAGACATTGTGCACTCGAATCCTGCCACTACTCCCAAGGATATTAGAGGAAGAAACAAGTCCTTGCTGAACCTAGCTTAAGAAAATACACGAGTGAGCATGTGTGTACATAAGCACACAAGTGAGGTTGCTATGTCAGAACACACAGATTTTAGAGTCTTAATTTCCAAGACTTTTCACTGCTAGAATATACTTTTAAAAGTCAGATTTTATGATTTTAAAAAAATATGCTTCTTATGAAAAGTAGGAAGCTTAAAAAATGTAGAATACTTCACCATGCAATCATTTTCAATGCTGATGAGTATGTAATTCAGTGTTTTTCCTTTTTATGAACACCCAAACATTTGAAGGTATTGGGTTTTTGTTTTTTCCTTCCTTGTTTTTTCTGTTTATTTGTTTTAACAGAGCATCAGCCAACATGGCAAAGACTTGTTCTTCAACTGCCAAAAGCATCACTAGTATAAAAGTGATGTCAGCACTGTTTTGTTAGTAACGTTGGCCTTCCTCGGAAGAGGCAGAGCATACACATTGCCAGGTCAAGCATTAATGGAAACTATTGTTAGTTTACTTAGCCCAGCAGTGTGAAAGCTCGTAAGACAAGACAACATCAAAAAAGATCTGGGATCACCTCAAACAATCACTCCAATTCACTACTTCTGCAGATCCATATGCCCAGAGATCAAGCTACTGAAGACATGGCAGAGGTAATCACAAAAAGAGATTAAGCCTTGACTTTTTTGCACTCCTCCACCTCACCTTCCCCCTCACTGACTTACCTACACATGCAGTGGAACACAGTATTTTGCAGAAAAAGATGTGCCTGCAAGATTGTGAACTCAATGAAAAAAAGGCTTTTTTTTTACAGTCTACCCTTCCAAATTTAGTAATGAATCAACTGTCATAACAGGATTTGACACAAGAGTCTGAATCTTTTGTTACCATGCCAAGCTAGAGCTTTGTCTACTACTGTAGTTTCAATACTGCACGTAGACTCCATGAGTTATCTGATCAAAATCGTATTTACCCTTTTAATTATGAAAGCAATGTTTTATTCCATTATTTCAGTGAATTGCCTTCATTTTCCTGGTTATTTTCTTAAGTAGTTGAGTTCTTTCTATTCTCTACTTTGCATAAAACTACAAGAAAACTCTCTGAAAATGGACCTTGACTGGTATGCATAGGAATACTGAAGGGCAAGCATTCTTAACTGACCAAATGTCTTTTTGTATAGGTTCTGCCAGTTGGAGAATTGAAGTTTATACCTTTAATGCATGGGAACAAGTAATGACACGGCAGGTCCAATAAAAAGAAAAAAGAAATCAAGAAAAGTACCTAAAAATGGAAGCCTTTGAAACCATTTAGTGAACTACAATACAGGTGCTACCAACCACAGAATAATAGAAAAAATTAGATTGGAAGTGTTCTTTGGCTTTCATCTAGACCAACCTCCTGCTCAGATGAGGGTGAGCTTCATAAGTACATCCGGTTGCCTTCTGAAGCAATTGAACAAGAACAAACAGAGCTCAAAGATCATGAGCACTACTACCCTGACAGACCACCACAAACTGGAAGGTGCTATCTGAAAGACTCCGCCTTAGGAATGCTGAAGAGCAGCAAACAAAAATGATACAGGCTTCATATGGACCTTGCAATTCAGATCAAAGGCCACACGGTTGTGGTCCCCAACCCTCAACTAAAGCAGCACAAGTTATTTTCTGAAACAGCAGAAAGGAAAACAACAGAGCATCAGAAGAACTAGCAATCAGCTCCCAAAATATTGCAGCTCTAGGATATGAGAACCAGGAAAAACTGTATGGCTCATCAAAAGTACAGTTACAGAAGTACAGCAGGCAACTCCTCAGAACATACCTTACATTAAGCTATGTTTTAAAAATTACTTCAGCTATTTGGCTTCTGCACTCCTGGCTGGAGGCCAAACCAGAAACTCAGCTCTCCAATAGCAGTAGCCTTTAGCATATCATACCCATTTTCTTGCAACAGTTTAAAGCTAAGAGATCACACTAGCCTGAATAATAAAAAGTATAATTAAGTCTTCTCCCTCCTGGATGTTTTTAAGGAGAGAAGTCACATTCCGTCAGTCTTCCAGCATCAACAAGGCAGCAGCTGAAGAGAGCAAGCAACTCAGTACATGAAACCTTTTCAGAAATGCCCAAATTAAATTTGAACTGCTGGGGGAGAGATATCAAAGTGAAAAGTGCATCAGTCACACAGCATGCAACTGGTTTTGTGGTACTGTCTCAGATGAAACCCTACTCACTTCCTTTGCAAATGTAAACATGACTAGGTTCTAGCTCTGAAGCACCCAGAAACCAGTAATTCAAGACAGTGTAACTGTACCACCACATGATGCTAATAAGATCCAATTACATATTTAAAAACAACGGTCACAAACAATTATGTCGTAATTAGCTATGATGTCATGATCCAGGGTGCAGACAGCATTGAAAGAAGGCTATATCCAAACTGGCAAGAGAGATACTATCTAAAAAACAATGCCAAGAGACTGATCCAAAATGTTAATGCTCTGAAGACTGCAGACTTAATCTTAAGTAGAACCCATTTTTAAAATGCCAGGTCTGTTTAACAGGCAGCTCTAGGTAATATTAAAAAAAAGGCTGGTGAAAATTAGAATACTTTGGTTTTAACTTAATGTTAAAAACCTGCCTATGAATCTTCATGAGCTTTATATGTTTTGGTGCTGTTCTCTAACACTCAAACAACCACTTCTACAAACACCTGCATATCTTATGACTATTCCCTTCATAACATATCACCCTATTTCAGCCCAAATGTTTAGATGAATGGTGCCTGAATTAAACCACAATTAACAGTTTGTTAAAGTGCAAATATATGTATTTAATGAGTAGCTCTGGGGGTATTGCTCTCTACAGTCACTTCTGGAACTCAAAAGCAAAATAAAGCAGAAAACGAGAACAGAAACACTGGCATTAAGAGATGTAGAAATGAATTTAAGAGACAATAGAAATAAATCTCACCAATGTCTAGTTCAGAGAAATAAACACAGAACAACTCTGGGTACATGATGCATGAAGACTACATAAATGATCTGGAGTTATATCTTAACCTTATATCATCCCATTTAAAATAGCCATATTACACAACTACAATTTTAAGTATTTTCAAAGTCTATTAAGACCGAGTTACTTTTTGAATCCCAAGCACTCTTGCCTGCACTGACACACGCTTAACTGCATGTCTTTCTATAGCTTCTAGAAGTTAGAGATTGACATTACTACTGTTTCAGTAACTTGATGGTCAAAAAGTTATGACAGAATTTTCCTTTTTTTAATGCTAGAAGTTGTACTCCAGGCTGAGGTATAACAGCAAGGTTAGAGACATGCTAGAAATGTTTGCAATACATGTTTGCTGAGGTTAAGAATAGCCCAAAGATAAGCAGTTGCCTAAACTTGGCAGTTATGAACTGGGACTCTACACAGGCACAAAACATTCTTCTGATGCTCAGACTCATTTGTTCTCAAACACTGACTGTCCAGGCTCCAAAGCCGTACAAAAGTTTAATGAGGTGACAATCCCCTGCTGTCACAAAGTTCTGAGATATTCAGGTCACAGAAAAAAAAACCACCAACAAAAAAAAGCCCCCAAAACCCCCATGGGTAATTTGACACTACAGGAACTCACTGAAGAGAGTTGGATAATAGGTGCTAGGAGTTGGGGTCTTCCCATAAAGATAAAAATCCTGGTTTTTTTCCCAACTTTAAAAGAGAAGACTCATACTCGGTATCAGAAAACATGTGCATATTTGATCTTTGAATCTTGGGGAGGATTTAAGAAAACCTCTGATAAAGCCATTCTTTTCAGGGGAGTCACCATTCATAATCACTTCTTTACCAAAGCTCTCACAGAAGCTTGAAACATCTTAAAGACAGTCTTACCTTTACATGCATCCATATTAAAACTGAACTTGGAGATGTAGGTTAGTAGGGAAAGAAGAGGTGTAGCAATGCATTTAATGCCATCCATGGTGGTTGAGTAAGTCTGCCTTTCATCAGCAAGAGTGCCATATTGAATTTATCTTCATGAACAGCATATAATTTCCCGTAGCATTTGTGGGAAATACTGATTTTGCAAATTTAGCAGCATTTGATCTCACATGCCATCTCTACCATTTCTCCTTAAGCCACTGTAATGCTATAGTTACAGGAAAAATAACTTAAAGTCATGGCAACAATAAAAGAATTCCCTAAGCCCATAAAATACATCCATTTTGTCTACAGTGAAGCACGTATTTTTTTTATTTTACATTCCACTTTCAAAAATAAAGTATACTGAAGGCCTTGTTTGTACCAGTAGAGCCCATCAGACTCATTATTTCCATTTAAAATTTGATGTAAGAATATTCAAAACCACCCTGAATACAGGCACACTAACAGTAACTTGAGTAATTGTACCTGCCTGCTCTGCATTAATTTTATTTATCAGTTAACATAACATGTAAGGGTCCATTAAATTCAAATGCTTCCATATTAGAAAGCTGCACTGAATCATTTTTCAACTGATTGTACTTAAGCAGGACTTTTCTCTAGAATTGGTGATCAGTTCTGAAAGCAGATTATGCACAACAGGACAGATTCTTCACCTAAATTAGTCAGACATTGAAGTTCTTTCATCTTTTTCCCTTTTTTCATAGATTCTTACTAGGAAGTACCGAGGTATCCACTCATTTTAAAAGCAAAACCAGAAAAAAATGGCATTTTGTTCTCTGAAAATACAAGCGGGTCCTATTTTCAGTAAAATCTTCACATCAGTATGCAAGACCATTACACTGTCATTACATTTCACAATCATTAAGAAAAAGGAACTTCCAGATTAACAAAGGGCAGACACAACAATCTGGACATTTCCTCATCACATGTAATAGACAAAAATTAAATGATCACAACTTAGACTCAAGCTTTACTATCTCCCTGTCTGCACACAGAAGACCGCTTTTCATACTTCTCTAAAATAGCTGCATCTCAGAATTAGCTTTCAATGGAAAGTTATTCTAGCTAGTGATGGATACTACCACTATAAATACTTACTGGAAATAAAGTGATGGAATAATTTGTTAAGCTAAATGGAAGACTTGTTTTCATCCTCAGACTGACTCTCAAACAGCCGTGATCAACAGTATGATCGTCAAGTATTAGCTAATAAAAATGCCAAAAAACCCCATGAGAATTAACAAAAAAGTTAAGAGTCAGAAAGGCAGAGCTATAAATATTCAACATCCACCAAAACACAGGAAAGTATCATTAACACAGAATAGCCAAAATTATATGTACAGCATAAAGAGTATCGAAGATTTTTATTCCTTTCTTGCACTAAAGAGCATAGGAGAGAATGAGAATCTCATTCAGTTTCTCTATCCCCCCATATCATGGGGATAGAAGTACCATGTTTTCATCTAGATAATTACTACTTTTGTCTTCTGTGAATTACAGTGTCACCCTTTTCCAACTGAAACCAGTGCATTTATTAGCTTAAGCAAGAAGGATTTGGGCTTCAAGTCGTTAAGTATTTCAGAAATATAGGTTAGCCTATCTATAATTAGCATTCCTGATGATTTAAACATGGTTTGATGATGACTAAATTCATCATCTTTAAATAAACACTTCTGACTCAGCATCAGCAGAATAGAGACATTTTCATCAACTCATTTAGCTTAAGACTTTTTGGCAAGCAAGATAGGAGAGAACCAATACTTTTATAAGATCAGTGAAGGCAGGAATAGGCATGCAAGTATGTTAACAAGTAAAAGGGAAAATATTATCATGAAACTGAATCCAGAATCACTGCAGACAATTGTTCCCTTACTCCAGTGTTCTGTGTTTTCAAGTGAGTGATCAGTAAGCAGACACTACACAGACAAAAAAAAGGTCCTTATCTAAGTATTCAGGTAAGGGACCTACCCTTTTTTATTATGATTAAATACTAGCATGCTTTAGAAGTCAAGTTGTATCTTGTAGGAGCTAACAGAATATAAAATGGAAAACATTTATTTCAGTACTTAGTGGTCAATGAGGATGAAGCTAGTGACTTCTGAATCAGATTTAATCCCACAATGGAGCCACAGTGTTCACTTGCCAACAATGAGCAGCAGTCACCTCAGCAAGTCACGTGCTAAGCAAGCCAGGAAACAATACAAAAATAAGAATCACCATGTATCCATAGTGGAAGAATGTACGAAGAATGAAAGGACATGTTCCCACTAAGATCCTCAGCAAACAAACAAAAACCAGAGTCAGGTACTAGAATTATTGCATCAGTTCATTATTGTCCAGAACTGAGACTTTCCCACAGCTCTCAAAGATCTGACCCATATTCTGAGGCCAGATCCAGAACTTCACAGGTCATCTGAACTACAAAATCTTGTTTCCAATACATTGGTGTCACACAAGGCTGTCAATCTTTCTAAACATTCACAAAAAGATTTTTTTGAAGATTCATATAATCCTTTACACTAGTTTATTGATAATACATACACACCCCAATAACTGCACTAGAACACAAGTCATTTTGCATATCAAGTCTTAAAGTCTGTTTTGTCTACAGACTCCTTGGAAACTTGGTTTGCATAACACATTCCTTCCAAAAGACTCCTCTGCTGAAATTAATTTCTGGTTGGTTTCTTTCTCTTTATTAAAGAGGAAGCAGTTCTCTTCTAGATTCAAAAACTCAAATCTACATTTTTTTTATCTTAAATTCAGCAGAGGACCCTTCCTTCTATCTTCATGAAGCAGGCACCCCACCCTACAGTTTTTAACTGAAATCAATCAGTTCCACATTCAGTAACCCCCTCAGCTTTTATATATTGCATTGGCTTATTTATTCCACATGGCACATGAAGACATCAAAGACCTTTAACTCTCTTTTCTAGCATGTTACATCAGTCTTCAGCTACTAGGCTGCATACCGTTCCTCAAATAGCACAAGCCATTCAGATTTTTTTTGCAGTACATACACATGAAGCTAACCATTCCTCATTTTCCCCTACATCAGTTGCTTTAAAGTAGATGAGACCTTAAAATGGCTGTGTCTAACATGAGCTTCTCCAAAGGCCTGACCATATTTTAAAAACAAAAAATAAAAGGTGACAAGTGTTTCTGTCCTGGGTACAAAAATATGGCTGAATACAATAGCAACCTAATTACGCAGTGCCCGTGACATTTTAAACAGCCTTGCAGCAAAATATCTGAGGCTCCACAGAGCACAGCAACATCAAACATTCATTCACCTGCTTACTGCAAGTAGCTTTACACATTCCCTGTTAGTTTGGTTGGTTTGGTTGTTGCTTGTTTGTTGGTGGGTTTTTTTTGTCTAGTGGTTATTTTTTCCAGCCAAATAAGTGCTAAGAGAATTCACCAAAGCAAAATATTTTTTAGAAGCTGTCAATTTACACAAGGATTAGACAATATTCCTAAAGAACAGTTCAAGTATCTAGAAGGTTTTATGAATGATGGCTGTTGTTCAGAAGAAGTTTTTTACATCATTACAGAGAAACTTATTACAGGTTTAATATGATATGCAACCTCCACTAAACCAAAATACAGGACTATCTCAGGAACTGGAGACACTTAATTACATGCCACTTGTCTGGCTTTTTCTTCAGGGGATGCATGCGGGGAGAAGGCTTCAAGGTCAGATTTAGGACCCTGAATTTTGCCTGGAGTAGTCCAAAACCGAACTGTAACAATAACAAATAAATGACAATATGCTACCAAAAAGATTTCATTAACAGTCTGAAAAATCCACTTAGTAGAGGTCTAGCAGGGGAACAATGCTGTCAAACACTATATGCCCACTTGAAGTTGTATTTTAAACCAAACTTTATCTTCCAAATTATGTATGTTCAAAGTTAGTGATAAATGGTGTAATCTCAGACATCAGATTTTCTGTAAGCCACAGCATCTGTAAATCTTTACACTGAAATAATTTTCTGTTATTCCATTATACTACTAAGTTTCTTATGCTTTTCATCAGCACAGTACATTTGAAAACTGGAGTCGGTATCTCCTGAAGTAAATGTTCTCAGGTACATAGTTTGAGCTTTAGTAAGGAGAGATTTTTCAAAGAGCCTCAGCATCTCTTTCAGACCCACATCCCTTTATTAGTAGCTGCGGAATCCAGCAGCTCAAAGGCAACACAGCCTCAGCTCCCTGCCCCAAGGTCCAGCCCAGGAGCAGAGCTGAGCACATGTTCCCTGCAGGGGCACACACAAAAACATGTGCACAGCACATATGTACACAGCTGGCCACACATGGCAACGCAAACTCAGCACTTCAGTAAACACAAGCAGGACCACCAGCCTCCTCCTGCTCCTCTCTGATCAGGGTGAAAGTCCATTAGGAGAACATATACATGTGCACACACACAGAGGGAATATGGATGCCCCCATAACTGGCCATGGGCTCGCTCTCAGTCTCTCTAGCAACTGCTCCCAGACCCTCGGTGCCCCCAGCCCCTGTGGTCTCACTCCAGTTGCTGGTACTCATACCCCCTCACAAACATGTAGACACGCTCAGTATGGATCCCTCTAGGATGTGGCCTTGGACTCTCAGTCTACCCAGCAGCTGGTCCCCAGAGCCTTCTTCCACTTACTTCATGCACAGACACATGCACAAACAGGGGTCTCCCCAGCAGCTGAGCTAGACTCCCAGTCCCTCCAGTAGCCAGCTCCTCCAGCTGCCTCATGCAGATGCACACGTTTTGCCCAGACTCCACAGCCACTCCCAAGACTCTTCTACTCCCTGGCTAGTCCTACTTCACAGTTCGTTGTGACCACACGCTGACACATGCGCTTTCACTTGACCCAGCCATGTGGGCCCTTGTCACCTATGGACTGACTCCAGCTGCTGGCAGCGAGACCCCCATAGGTACACGCAGTAGGCAGCCCCTTACCCAAGGAAACAATTAGAAATATGGTTTGATGAGGAGACAGGCCAAACTGTGCTGGTGAGGACAGGGCATGGCCAAACATACTGTCCAGCTACCTGCTTACATACAACCAGCCCCCTTTATCCCTTGGCTCCTCTATTTTCCCCACCATTGTTCTTCCCCCGCAAAGTCACCCTGATGCCTCCTTTCCCCAAACTTGGTCCCTCCCCTAACCATCCCGTGCTGAGTTGCATACAGTCCCAAAAATATTATGGGACACAGGGAGGAACAAGTCCCACAGTGACTCTACCCCCCTTCCCAATCTGCAAGCTGACCCCGCAGTCTCTCCATTTTACTCATCAAGTGACTGTCACCCAGGCCCCCTGGGGCTGATATTCCCAGTGACAGGAATCTGACGAGGTTACAGGGCTTTGCTGTACACAGAGACAAGCCTTTTAATCACATAACCTATCACCCTTAGTATCTCCAGACTGAACATCCAAAGCCATTCCAAGAATATTTATCAAAGCCACAAAAATAACATTTCAAAGCTCAAAGATACTGTGTTTAGAAAATCATCACGTTCACCACTTGCTTTAAGTTGTGGGGTTTTAGATTAAAAAACACAAGCACAGTATTTATCAGATTTACTTACTCAAGTTGTTGCTCTTAAGTGTCAGGTGCTTGCTCATGTGCAATCCTAATAAACGTTTTCCAACAGTTATCAGACCACTTAAGTAATACAAAAAGCACCACATACCTTGTTGACCATATCATATTATATTTGCTTTATAAACACTCATGACTGTTAATGTTATTGCTAAGCAACTGCACTATCTACCATACAGTATTTGCACAGCACTATCAGCAAACAAATGCTTTTGAACTTTTAGTTCACAATTTACAGAATTACACCTCTAACTAACACTATACAGATTTTTTTAAACTTTTGATAAATTATCCAAATCATCACATGACAAAAAAAACCTCATTCACCACTAGCATTTAAAAGATTGGAACTGTAAAGAGATTTAAAAAATTATGGGAGGTTTGGGTTGTATGGGAGATGACAGGAAAGCTGAAGTTTTAACCATACAGCAGCTCTGCAAGGTAGAGGAAGCAAAACTAAAGACATTATCTGGAATTTGTGAAGTACTTTAGCAGCTGCAAAGATGCAAATCCATTCATGCACAGAAGAAAAAGAATTAGTAAGAAAACAGAAGAGGAACAGACAGAAAGGAACCAGTGCTGTGTTCCTAACGTGTAACTGAAAAGCTGCCCTCTTCCATTGTCTCCAACATACAACTTTCTCCAGTAACCCTAATTGTATCCTTCTCTACCAATATGTGGGGCAGGAGCTCTATCAGATCCCTCTTGCTTTCCATTTTCTCTAAAAGACAAAGGTTTATTTTTATTTGAATTAAAATCTCAGTGTTTCCAGATTATTTGATCCCAATGAAATAATTTACAATCTGGCAAAACAGCTACTATTGCTGAATTGTACTCTAATGCCCCCTCCCCAAGTTTCACTGTTAAGCGGTGCGTTCCCTTGTGCAAACAATTCTACAAAAATTCATATTCCAAGAGAGTAATGAGTTTGGCCAGAAACGCTGAGGGAGGCTGCATGGCTGGGCAACCCCACTAAGGGCAAGCAAAGCAGGATCTTGCAGGGTTTACACAGGGAGCAAGATTTTAATGGCTGAATTTCAGTGAGTGGCTCTGAAAATCTGATGTAACAAGTTGTGCTCTCAGTACCACAATGATGAACTGAAACCCTGTCAGTCACTGTTATGGAAAGGTCAAATACACAGCAAGAGTCAGCATATTATTTTAAATGCCCCATTCTTCCATGAAGCAGCATCATCTTAGTTGAATGGTATAAGCAGCCATACACTGGCTGAACAGCAGCAGGAGGAGCTCATATATTCCTGTCAGGTCAAAACAGTGGGTAATTTTAGAACTACTCTACAAGAGACATGTTTAAATAGACAGATGAATAATAGGAATTTGGAGTGGTGGGTGAGACTACAAAAAAATTGTGATTACCAAGTGTCTGGAACTGAATGCTCTACTAGCTAGAGATTAACCTAAATATTAGTTATGCAGGTTTTCTAAGCACGGAGCTTCAGAAAGTCTATGGCCACCCACACAGCCATATGCTTAGGTTATACCACACGTTTCCAACATAAATTGCCTTATTTTTTGTTTGGTCCTTCCCTCATCATTATTGATTTCTCACCTTTACTATTATCAGGGAAGCTGTAGCATCACTGTTAGCAGCCTACAGCTCAACATGAACATAAGTGCAAAGAATCACACACAACAGGATATACAACTCATTTAAGCTGCTTTTGCACACTGACCTGTTAGCATAGTTTGTGAAGTTTTTAGGACAGACTGTATCTTTTCTGTATTGAACATGAGAGAGGAAGCTTTGGTTTGCTTGTAAAGTCAACATTACAACAGCTGGGGTAGAGGGAGGAAGAAGTGGTAAGAAGGATGTCATACCCACCAAGTGGAAGTGGGTAGCCAAAAGAGAAGAATATTGCTATGCTTTTTAAAAGGAAAAAATCTTCCAAGGTAATGCTCTTAAAATTTTAAAGCATATGGCTAACAGCAAGAATTAGAAGTACACAGAGTAAGGCTGAGGAGAAAGCACACAACTCCCTACCTCTCCAGCCCTACAATGTCTACTTAACATGCACCGCACTAGTAAAAACATCTTCCCAGTAGAAGAATTAATTTAAATAATTGCTTCCTCAGATGAAATAGTTTTATGAAACAATACACATTTAATATTTATACAGTGACAGTACCTGGCATCATACAGGCCTGAAGTCTTTGTGGATAATGGACTTCACATCAACTCTGTCTTCATGTTAAAATGTAAGGCATTCTGGAGACTACATCTCTGAATTTTTCCAGGTAGACTTAGGAGATACAGGAGGAAGTGGTACAAGACAAACAGATCCTTTTAAATACATTACATATGCTTACTCAGATCAACAGTCATAGTTTTTCAAATCGTATCATAAAAACACATTGGTTTTAAATGTAACAATAGAAGAGAGAGAAGGGAAACAAAGCACACACCATGAGTGTCAATGGAGAACTACTCACGTACTGATATACTGGGATAATTTCAGTATTAGAATGCAATAGTGTCAAATTTGTACTGGTTTAATTCCATTACCAAAATAACAAGTTGGACTAAATTTAACTCTAAGTCCTGGCACATCCAATTATGCTAGAACTTAGATATCACAGTGATAACAACATGAAGGCATAAAAAAAAAAGGGCTTTCAGGAAGGTATCTTTAGATTCATATAACAGTTACATGTGGCCTAAAATTCTCAGAATGAAGCATTACAGAAAGAATTAAGAGAATTTAATCTATTTCAATGTTGTTGATCAGAGTAACAAATTTAAAAATTCCTCGTCAAACTGTTATGGTTTCAGCACTCAGGTTACAGAGGAAATTACTAACTTAACATCACCAAGTTTCTGTTACACTTCCATCAACATTAACTATTCTTTGTGCAGATTCTACTTCAATGTAAAATCGCAAGTGCAGTACTTAGTTCAAAGCATATGTATAACAGAAGGAAAATGAAGTCTTCACGGCTCAGCAAAGACCATTTCCTATTCTCACTTAACAGTTTCAGTCCTATTTTAAAAGGCAGTCAAATAAGACTTCAGTAAATTACTTCAGTAAATTATGGTTCCTTTATTGTAACAACTAATCTGCTAAGAAGAATTTTATTTGGTCTACGTAACATCAAAATAAGGTCTAGAAAAAGGATTGGTAGAAAACAAGAACTCCAGCCTCAGATGTGTGTTAGCACAATTGAAACATTACATGCAAGCTATGCAAGATGTTCTTTAAGTCATGATTCTGCACAAACAGAAAAGACGTATTTCTGCATGTGAAGCACCATCTGCAAACCATAAACTTCTCTATCTTATTCTGGCCTCCAGGAACATGAATAATGGCCTTTCACACAAAAGATACACAGCTGGAGGGGGTGCCAAGATAAACCTGCAGTACTTGTGTTTACTGTACCAAGTCCTACACAGTTATTAGGAGTTCCCAGGAACAGTGTCTCCTAGAAGCCCGTGTCTCACTTCTCTCTACACATGCCCCAAACTACACCATCTATTCTAACATGCTGTAACAATTAGGTTTAGTATAACCTAAAAACTGTTGTTATACCCCAGGAAGAGAGCCCCCAGATCTCTAGGTGAGATGTTAGAACAGACCCTCTTAACAGCACTAGCAGGACTGCTTAACACCGCATTTGGGGAAGAAGCACTGCCCTATGTTTGCACCATCATCCTTCCAAGCAACGATGTCAATAAGCACGTTTTGAGTCAGAAGGTACCCCATAATTCATAAGATAAATACAACAAGCAATTATATCTACCAGAAATACCAACATGCCCTGCAAGGGCACATCAGCTTACAGAGCATAAATAGAGATGAAGATTCCTAAAAGGTAAGATACCCTGAGTTGGTTAACAGTGTTAAGATAGTACTTGTCTATCCGTAAGGACCACAATGTCTCTATGAAAATTCAGTAGCCACCTCTCAGGGAGGCTGCACTGCAGTTAACAGGTCTTCTGCTAATGCCATACAGAATTCTTATGCCTTCCCTACAAACGGGAAATGAAAGTGGTATTAATGAATCCTCTTGAGTTCTTAGATGAGAGACAAATATTTTTATGAAAAAATCTTTTTATAGATGGCCTCAGGACTCAAAAGCATCTGCTCAAAATAGAAATCTTGAGTTGATGCTCTTGTAAATACAACACAAAAGTCGGAGAGCCGCTTTAGCATTCAAGTCCACTTCTAAAGCTAAAGATTTCAATAATTTTTTCCCCTCCAGTGGGACCTATGGTCTTGGTCTTCTATATTGCTATGGTTGTGACTGAGAAATACTCAAGTCCACCATATCTGAAGTTCAGAAAGTACTGAAAAGTTAAAGTTGCAGGTCATGTTATTTCATTACCATTTCTAGAGGACATGATTCCCACCTTCCTCAAGCCCTAGCCCACTTTATTCCAAGTTTCACTGAACTAGTACTAAGCCACAGGAGTGGCAAAGCCACCTCTCGATAAGTAAATCTAGTGTTGTTTTGTAACACAAGGAAATCCCTTCTAAAAAAACCCAACAAAACAAACAAACCACATTTACAAATACTTGTTCCAAACCAGGCTTGCACTCTTCAGATTCATTTACAACCTTCATCTTTAAACAAGTAACACATCTGTTGTTCATCAGTGCAATAGCTACCATGAGCAAGCAGATTCAGCAACTTACTACTTTGAACTTCACAATTTAAGATTGAGAACTAAAACCACCAAACACCACACATGGTTTAAAAATCCATACTGCTTACATAAGCCATCTCTTTTACTTAAAATGCAAATCAGTGACCAACAAAACCATGTTAATACTTTATTTAAAAATGAAAGAATTAACTGACTTAATGCCTTGTTAATCAGCCTGTGCTCAGCATTTAAACCTTACTGCCCTTACAGGGCAAGAGCATTCAGGTCAAGTCAAAAAAGCAGCACACAGGAGTAACAGATGGCAAAAAAAAAAAAGCTTCCCACAGCCCTATTTAGTGACAGAGGAGCACCACCATTACAGTGACTGATCACCACTTCTTGTGGGGACAACATTCAATTGCACATTAGTGCAGAATCATCAATAACTAGATAAATGTAGTATAATAATACTGTTTTGAAAGGCTGAGGAAAAAGTTATTTTAAAGCCCTTATCTATTTAATGATTAAATTCCGGGTTTGATAGACTTTAATGTCAAAAGGAAGAAAGTTCTGAGTTCCTTAAAGCTGTTCACAAAAGTGGTATTCTGCACCAACACACTATATCCATCTATAGAAATATATAGACATATATATATATTTATATAGACATAATCTCACTTGCACAGAAAAATATACCTGATAACTGCAACATACTGCTACAGACTGCAGGAGTTCAGACTGGATATAAATTCATGCTTTTAACTTACCAAGCACTTAAAAAGGTATCAAGAGTAATAGTTTTGAAGCTGTAAAAAACAATATCCTTTCTCACCAAACGTCCTCACTTTAAGAACAGTCATCTGCATCCTTAACCCAACCTCCTTATAATCAAAGGAATAGCCTCCCCTGGAATCTTTGCAGAACTCATTACCTTAGTCTGCTTTCTGCAGGCAATCACATTAAGTTTTGAGCTTAATTTGGTTTTAGCTTTCATTTTAAAAGGTCAGTATGAACATCTAGTGCTATGAAGCAGCTCTTTAAATAAGGTTAAGACATCAGAATTTCATTTGCCACTTTTCTTTCACACTTCAATATAAATGTCACACCATATACCATCTCTAAAACTCCTCTTCAGTGTAAAAAATAAATACACAGAATAGTGTTATTAACCACAGATCCCTTTGTAACCTGATATATACATATTTGTGTGTGTGTATATATATATGCACATCCCCATACAGATAATACTCATGGGTTGGAAAGATACTATTTTGATTTCTTCTATATACAAGAGCATAGAATTTTATATAAAACACTAAAAATATGTATTTAGTTCCCTTAACTGTAAGAATGCTTTAATTTAGTAAAAGGCTAACACAAACTCACAGCTGAAGCTGTCACTAACAGCACCATAGAGAAAAAAACCATATTAACCTTTAAATTTTTAACTAAAAAAAAAGAAATAAATCTTTCCACTACCTTTACAGAAGACACTACTACAAACCCAGACAAAAAAATAAGGTCAGTGTGCTAAATAAGACAGGAACTAGGCAACAAGGGCAGAAGGCTTATTAAAAGTAGGTCTTCACTAGCAAAGCCTCACACCACTCAACTACAAATTATTCCTTTTTAAAAAACCTCAAGCTGGGGGGTGGGAATCAGGGTAGAATCCCCATTCTTTGAAGGTAATTATTTTTGTGTCATATTAAAAAGGGAAAGAAACATTTTATCCTATATTATACTGTACTTCATACTATAGGTCTCAAAACTCCACCTTAGTGGGATTTTTGTCTTAAAAAAAAACCTTGTATGACAGCCTTTGCTTAAGTCAAGTTTTGAGGTAACAGATTTCAATTTTGGGTGCAAATGAGGAAATTCAAGTTCCTTTGGGGTGAAGATAAAAACCCTTGCCTTATAAACCAAATGAAGTAATGTGTGTGCTGAAATACAATCCATGGGTCTCATTTAATAGGCAAGGTCTCCTTAGCATTGAGAGAAAAAGGGGGAAAAAATGACATCCTGAATCATTGTATACAGACTAAACCAAAGATTAGATTTGAAGGGGTAGGTGGAAACAGCATTCATAGCATATTACAGACACTGTAATTCTAGGTTAAAGGGTAAATTCCTGTATTTTGATACAGGTCAAGGCTATTTATTTTTTTTTAATCAAGACTAATATATTTCATACATTAGGTTATGGATCATATTGAAAGCAATGAATTTTCCAGGTTTATCTAACCTTTGAGGATTCTCTGATGGGTGGGGGGAGTTCGCTAGGTAAACAAAATCTCTTCATTGTGCCAGGAATTAAAAAGGAAACACAGGAGCGAACAAGGGGGTGGGGAATATGGGACTCTGGCAGTTTTATTGTATTTGCTTTTAGCTAGAGAAAAAAAAAGTTCCTTCAGGCAACAAGAACACCTGCCTTTCAGAAGGCGAGTCACTAAGTGATTTACTCCAGTGCAGTCCACATGAAAAAAAATGTGCCAAGGAGGAATGTCCAAAGAATAACTGAATATCACATGACAATCAAACTGGTGAGACTATTCACTGAACCAAGGCCTTACACAATGTGGTTCTCAAATATCTCCAATCTATTATTCTGCACTCTGTGCAAAGAAACAAATACAAACAGCTAGTCAAGTCATAACATCTTGCATATACTTCTGTACTTATGTAAAGGCAGAAAGCAGACTTTATGAAGTATACTGAATCGCAGAGCAAGCCAGATTTCGAAACAGTAGGCACTCCCAAGAGGGACACAAAACAGACGGTAGTTCAGGGTGACAAAACGTGGCAACATAAACCATTCACTGCTTAAGTGTAAAGGCAAATGATGATCCTAGATTTATCTCATCCATGGCATTAAAGCCCTTAGAAAAACGTTTGACTTGCAAAGTCATAAAGGAATGGGCAAGGACCATATCCCTTTGTATCATTTAATATTGCCACCAAGATTACAATTTTAAAAAGCCTTTGAAGGAGGCAGAAAATTCATCTGAAACAATAACTTAACTTCAACTACAAGCAGGAATTTAGGTGTTAAGGTTACCCGGAGAGACAAGCAAAATGCCCTGCAGCTGAAGTACTGCCATACTGGAAGCACTGGTTTGACTGCTAGCGGTGGAGATACATGCAAGTCTTCCAAGTAGTATGTATTTTTGGAGAATGTGAGGACTGATATGGCAACACTAGTTTCCTTGATTTTTCTTAAACATTTATTCTCTGAACAAACATAGTATTGCTGTTCATCTTTCTCATTTGCAAAACTGCTTTATTAAAAAAAACAGTTCTGAGCTATTTAAAAGAAAATATTACAGAGACCTGACTAGTGTACCCTTTCAACAGGGATAGATGGGAAAAGTCTCCAAAGCAGATGCAAGTATAGGGAAGAATAGCTAAAAAAAGTCAATAAAATTTAGCATTAATACAAGGGAACAGATACTTAAAAGATATCACCCGCACAAGTATAAAAGGGAACAAAAATGTCAATACAGAAATCACTTCTTTGAACACTCCTCAGCACAATACATAACAGAATAAAGCATTATTGTTCCCTAAAATACTCAAAGAAAATAATTTCCTCAGATGCTTTGTAAATACTGTTTTATAAAGTTCAGAGATCAATTAAGCAACATATGAAAAATATTAGTTGTGTTCTAGGATACTATAGAGGTAAAACTGAGAAGAGATTGACACATGAAAAGCTAAAAAATTTGTCACAGTACATTCATTTTTACTACTCTTAATTTATTAGGAAAGGAACTAATACAAGTTCTTTCTGTGAACGTCCCTATTCTCGTGTCCCTATCCATTTTTTTAACCTATTTCTAATTTCAACCAGATCTAACAGAGGATTACAACTTCCAAAGATACACAAGCTCTTAAAAAAATAACAGAAATAAATGGACAAGTCCAGAAGCCCTTCTAATTTGTCCCTACTTCCCTCTTAAAAATGGCTGCAGCATTAACTCAACTGTTTTAGACACCATTAGGTGATAAACATAACCAGTGCCCAAAGCATAATACAGCTTCAAATTGGCACTTACACTTTATTATACACCAGAGAACCTAACCACACAAGCTACAAATCTATAGGAGTCCAGACTTTACTGGTGTCGTTGTTTGGGGGTGGGGCTTATCTGCTGCCAAGTGATTTTCTGTCAAGTCTACTGCCTATTAAGGGAGTTTCTACATTAGCTGGCTGCTTGTTATTCCAATCCCCGCACTGTTCCAGTAACCAGCTCAGCCTCAATTTCTCTGTAGTCCTGAAGTCACTCAGGAACATCCCATCTGTACACAGCAACTGTGCTGAATTCAGCTGTTCTTCATTTACTCTTACAAGCTGCAGTCCGATTTAATCTCTCCATTGTTTATACACTTAACTCAAAGATTTTGCAAATTAATTTTTCATGCTTTCTTATCTAATGCAAAGTACTATCAGAGATCAGGAGGACTTTTTAAAAGGTATTCCAAATTTTACTATTCTGAATAGTTCTAAGCACTAGCCAGCAGCAGGTGTGTGAAAATTCCCCAGAAACACTGGAGCAGACAAGGACGCTTTCCCAAGTCATGGCATGTATGTGTTCAAGGTAATTTCCACTGTTTCTCAGAGATACATGTTTCACATTCACATGCTACTTCACTTACACTCCACATTAAACAGTAATTCCTTGCCTTCCACAATACCCTTTCTCACCAGTAAATGCCAGGATATACGACTGTGGGACAACATAACGTACGAGAACAGAATTAAACTCCTTCCTTAAGGAGCTGAGATTTCCTGATTTTATGCCTTAAGCCTTCCCCTGGCCATACGGAACCAAGCTTTGGAAAAATTGGTAAGAATCTGTTATTTGTCACCAATTTCTGCAAAATCACATGTCCAAACAGTCTTTCCAGTCTTCCTGTAGACCCATGTAGAGTACAGAACAGTGTATTTTATGTCCTGTTTTTAACAAAGGTTACCTACCAAGAAGAAGCAAAATATTTACAAGCTCATGCTGCCTAGCCAGTTAGACCAATTTTAATCAAGGTAACATACAGAAAAAAGCGCGTAAGCTGCAGAAAATTCCATCATACTTTTACTAGTATTAAAACTACCAAAAAAATACTTGTCTACCATTTACCAGCTTCTCTAAAGCATTGTCTGACAACTCTTTTAATTTTTCACCAGAAAAGCTAAAACCAGAGAAACAGTTAACTTCCATATACGCCATGCCAATAATTCCAAAGATTACTTAAAGTGATACTAATTTCTAAAGAGTACCTTTCTTCAATAGCGTTTTACATTTGCTGGCAATTTTTCTGCATTAATATTATCGCTATTTTGATGTGGGCTCTAAATGAGGCAATTCCACCTGATGAAATTGAAAGTGAAAGCCTCAGTTCAACTCAGCACAAAGCTAAATTTTGGGGAAGTCTATCTAAATCACATTTCAATCTTCAAAATTCAATTATGATCACATTAAATGTATTTATAATCATAAGTTTTGTTATTTGTTCAAATGCTATTTACTTCAGAATTAGAGATGGTATCTTTACCTAAATTTGGCAATACTGGGTCAGATAACTGGTAAGGTTGAAATTGTTGAAGTAGTTACTAAGAAGAAAACCAAGCCAAGCCATATGCCTCTAATTGTTTGTGCAATCTCTCACAACCACCCATCAGGATAAAATTATTTTGCCCCAATACAAGTGATACCCATTTGTGCAAGATAGATTTCTTCACTTACTGTTCTGTAACAGAAGCCTAAACCCTACACATTTTCCTGACTTCCGCTTGATCAGTACATAGAAAAAGCAAGAAACAACAGTTTCTACCAGGGAGAGAAAAGGAAAGCCACCTATGTGTGAGAGTTGATCAAGGAAATGAAACAATGTTTATCAGAACAGTAATTTTATATTCTTCAAAAAATATTAGCTAGCAAGCAATCAGGGAAGCATCACTGTCATCAGTAAAAGAAACACAAATTTAATATGGTCTTCAAAACCATTTTTAAATAGTTAACTCATCACACCTTCCATGCCATTTAGACAACCCAGCTTAAGTAGCAAAACCCAACAATTCCTGAAACAACCCACCAACTCACCTCATGTTGCTGGTATCAACTTATGGACCTGGCTTAGGAGCTGTGCAGCCACCAATTCTTCATAAAGTCCATGCAAGAAACAAAACTAGAATGGTTGGACCATTTGTTACCATTGCTTTCAGAGAACGCCTTTTTCCAGTTTTCAATTAAGAACTTTTCTAAACTAACCTCTAAATCACATTCATTCTTTAAAGGATCAGTAACAAAGGTCTGGCAAACCAAGGTATCAGCCTACTTTCCTCAACTGAAAAAAAGATTTCTGTCACTGCTACCTGCTCAAATCCCAGTGCCCTGCAAACAGGACTGGAGAAATGAAATCCAACTTACAGCACACCACTGCTGATGGAATCTGTCTGGCTTTCAGAAGTTCACAGAAAACAGTTGATGTTTTGTTACTCATCTTCCTCACTGTAAAGCAAGGGAATATAGACACCCCAGAACCTATGCTCATTTTCTCCTTTATAAAATTAACATAATTTTCTGGCTTACAAAAGAACACATTTTTTTGATACATCTCCTTTCTTTAATCTAAACTGACAAAGCACCTCTCACACAAGTGACAGGTTTAGCTCTGGTTGAAGTAGCAACATTAGCAAGATTTCCCCCAACTTTCCTGATCTTTAAAGAATAATTCTTCCCTCTGAAAGCATCCCATAACAGAGAAAGAGTTGCAACATAAGCCACAGAGGGTGGACAAAGTGGAAAGAAGAAAGCATATCTTCCAGGTTAAACAAGATAGCTTTTCTGGGATAGTAAAAAAAAGGAGTTGTCAACAGCCAGGATTTTACTGACTGGCTATGAAACAATTAGGAGGAGCTGGCATCTGGTCAAGAAGATGTAAAGGATTACATGAAGTGCGTTAGGTAGCTCAAATGCTCAAGGAATCTTAAAGGGAACAGAAAGATGAAAAATAGGAACTCTACAAGTCTATTTTGTGAAATTCTGTTAGTACTGGGGATTAAAAACCTCTAAAATCATACAGTGTTTTTCCATGTTTCCTGGAATTCGGGAGTCAAGAGAGTCACTCAATACTCATACAATTATTTTAAGTACAATATAAACAAGAAAATTGTTTTAGACATCTTTATTATTTAATAACACAAAGGCAGGTGTTATTGCTCTAAAAGTGTATCAAGAACCCAGGATTCCAGCTGCAAAACTCAGAGCATGACAGTAATATACTAACACAACACTGACAGACAAGAAGTATCAAAATACTGACTGTAGAACAGCAACAGGTTTTTTGGTTTGGTTTTTTTTGTTGCGTTTTTTTTTCCCCTAATTGTGACTGGGGGGGAGTAAAGTCATTTTGGCAACTGAGACAGTAACATTAGAAACAGTTCTCAGTGCCCCTGTTAAGAACACAAAATACTTTTACTAAAATAAGTATGTGATGGTCTTAAATTTACCTTATACTACAGAACAAAATGACCAAAAACTGTGGCTGAGGCCACCTATTAAGGAAGGCACAAAAGATATCAAACCTTAAATGGACTAGAAGTTAGAAAAACAGGTATTTTCAACTCAAAGCACTGCTGGTACAGAGCTCTAGCCACAGATGTTAGTATTTATTTCTAAGACTCACAGATCTTCAGCATATAACTTCTAGATTACTCCTGTTCAGCACAAAATTCATGTCTATAACAATTACTTAATTTTAAGGTCATCACATACCTATTTCCACATTTTTAAAGAAGTATTGAATTTGATACATTAAACTGATTTCTCTTTAAACTTCAAAGTTCACAAGTGTTACTGTGGTTGCATATTTTAACACACACATCTGACTATCAGTTTTCTAAAAATACCAAGTTATAAATTTAGCATTTTACTCGATAACCACAGAAGCAG
Source organism: Elanus axillaris (assembly GCA_026212715.1). Classification (NCBI taxonomy): domain Eukaryota; kingdom Metazoa; phylum Chordata; class Aves; order Accipitriformes; family Accipitridae; genus Elanus; species Elanus axillaris. The sequence continues at coordinate 29,105,438 of JANZLQ010000008.1, forward strand.
CAAGGCAAAAAAGTTTGATATTCACAGGAAAAAGGATATTAAAAAGCCATTCAACAGAGGAGCCAAATTTCGGAAAGTCCAGTGAAAATGGCTCACTACATAAGTATGTACTTAAACAGCACCATCTGAACAATTATTTTTAGAACGTACCAAGACTGCAGTGCATTCCAGCATAGTAAGAAGTCACAACTGCCATGAAGCAGTAGCCTCAGGGCTACATTAAGACCGTTCAACAATTTAAATACACTGATGAATTTAATGAAAGATCTAGGCATTAGTTAAAAACCAACATTTTGTGGTAACTGATTTAAGAAATTAATTGGATCCAAGTGCAAGCATCTGACTAGTTTACTCCAACTGCCAGAAGCAGAAAACAGGAAAATAAAAGTGCTCTTTACCTACTGCCAGAGGGTCCAGTTCACCCTCCTGCCACCCCTTCTCGCACTCAGCTTCAGAACAAAGCTTTCCCCTTCCCTAATCTGAATGTTAAAAGTCCTAATCTTCAAAACTAATTTCCTATAGCAAAAAAGAACAAAAGTACACGGGCATGTGTGTGTTGTTCACTACTGCCAAACATAAGGTTTTTATTTGAGATCTCACAAGACATTTAATTAAGTTTGACTATAGAATCCCTTAGGGGGAAAACAATTAAAAGCTTTCTGCTTTCTAACAAATCAACTTTCCACTCCAAAGGAAAAAAAAAAAAAAAAAAATCTAAGTTTTTCCACTTTCATAGCTCTCAATGCTTCCAACCTACCTTTTCTTGACACAAAACCACAGAAAACCTCAAAAGATGCAGTACTTCCCATATTACCATTTTGACATTTTTGGCTCAAATTTATTTAAGTAAACTTGGGAGAGTTAGAAGCCTAATTAAATACCATTTTTCACAAGTTTTATTATTTTCCATCATTTAAACGGACTGTAAGTAGAAAAAGCTTTACAAATATAACAGTCTGAACCACAGCAGAACCCTGTTTCACAGATTCACATGGCATCTCCTATGTAGGGGACAGCAAGATCTGATCACATTAGACCTGTGAACTCTTAAACTTGGATTTATTGACTTGATCTTCAGATAGCAAGATGCCAGGTTTAGGTTTTGTAAAAGGCATCTTCATGTCACTGTAACAAAAGGACCATGGGAGGTCAAACAAATTTCCTAAAGAATGATGCATTAGAAGTAACTTTCTGCCTAGGCCTCCATTTCTATGGTGCCTCTGTGTGATGGAAAAAGTAGTCATTTCTTTCCCAATCCCATTTTTGTCAGGAGATCCTGCTTAAGGAAGGCCAAGATCCAAACCCAGTCATCTTCCAGCAACATAAATGGCTCTCAAGATCTTCTGCTGAAGGCTTGTGATGCAGTATAAAGGTTAGAAGGTGTCCTGAAGCAATTTGGAGGGAATGAAGAGGGAGAGAAGAGTCACAAGATGCACCAAAGTAATAATGCATGTAACATAGTTCCAAATGACTTCAACTCAGCATGAAAGAGGAACTGGTAAAATCTCCTTAGAATTTCATTGCCAGTTTTCAAGTGATTCCTTTTGCTAAAAATCAAAAGGAAATTTAGAATAAACCTCCTGTGCCAGCAATGACATAGCTGGAGAAAGAAAGGTCTGACCGATGTTTGCAAGGAAGTGGCTGTTGCTCTGCACAGCGTGAAGCGAGAAAGGCAGAATTTACCTGAGCTGATTCTACTGATTCCCCTTCTCTGGGCCTGAGGGATTGCCGATCATGTGGGTTAGTAGCACATCCCCTTATTCAGGGTGTTCCAGTCTATTTCCTTCACATGGACAAAGAAACAGGACTTAACAAACCCAGCAGCCACAGGCTCCTCTGAAGGAAGAACATATTTACACGTTTAGAACTGGGGAACTTTTTCAGTGCTGGGAATCAAGTCGGATTTCAAACCCATTTGGCAGTGTCCACCTTACTGTGCATTCAAACCTAGCACTGGTGTAGAGACAGGGAGGAGATGAACATTGTGTGGCTATGGGCCATATACAATCACTGGCCTTACCTTGGCCCCAACCACCAGTTTCTGCTCTTGACTTAGTTTCCTGTCTAAAAAGGGTCAGACGAAGAATGTCATTAGTACTTCAAAGAACTGAAGTACAAATATGACCCATGGACAGGAAGCTTACACGGAGGCATAAAAAACATTCTTTCTCCTCTCTCTCTCCCCCACATTTTTTAACTGCTCACACTACTTCCCTCTCTCAGCCTGGAGAAGTGGAAGACAACATCAACAAAAAAAAGCATAGAGAAACAGCATAAAGTCCATCCTTCACACCTGAGCGGATGGCAGTTCAAAGGGGCCCTACCTACCTGCAACCCTGTTGTTTGCTTCAAGAACTCTCTTTGCCCAAGGAAAAAGAGACGAGCAAATCCTGGAAGCAGATCCTTCCCCAAAGGAAGTTTCTTTCTGAGTCTGCAACCTGGAGCTTTTGCTTGAGACTCAGTCCTCTGAGCGGGTTCTTTCTTCAAACTCTCACACTGGTTCTTTACTTTTGTGGGCAGCTGGAAAAAGAATGAAGCCGTAGGCTGAGGCAGGGACTCCATACTTCCAGGATAGGGAGGCAGAAAGACTGGAGGGGAAGGAAAAGTGCTAGTTGGTAACTTCTTGAATAATGATCTGCATTCCCTCATTTTCTGCCACACAGAGACATACACATAGTCACTGCAATAGGGGAGGATGACAAGAGATGAGTACTAGACATGCAGTTTTTTCATGCTCTGATGCCAAAAATAAAATAAAAAAAACCAAACCCAAAAATAAAAAAAAACGAAGTGTTGAGCCATGAACTTTCAAGACTTTAAAGACATCTACCAATAGATGAGATCAATCATAAGCGGTTTTGTCCAGAAAGTTCTCAGTTTGTTACAAGTAGATGTAGGTGGGGAGAAAAAAAAGTAATAAAATTTAAGTGCTCATTTCTTGGAAAAATTCCAATGTCTCCTCTGTTCACTTTCTCTGAAGTGAATTAAAAATGGCATCTATTGCAATGCAGTGAACGTCTCCCCATAATCTCTTTTAAGAAGAAACGATAATACTTACCTGAATGCTTCCCTCACCAACAACTTCCTAACCCCACCCCCAACTCCTCTGTAAAGGCCTTACTCCAATCTCAAGTCTTCTACTGTATTTGCAAAATCAGATCGATAAACAGTGACAGCATTATAATGCTCTTGTGACAACCTCTGACTTAACCTAGGCTCATTATGATTGCTGTGGAAACTATGAACCTGCACAAGTTCCTGGATCAGGTTTCTGGATTTCTAGAATATTCCAATTTTTCCTGAAAACCTAGATGCCCTAGGAGTCAATTGTCATTACCTGAACAAGAATAATATAACGCATAAGAGAGCTGAAATTTTCTTCTTCACAAATCCTGAAAGCTGGTAAGACTCCTGTGAAATTTTCAGTAGCATGGAGCTAACATGCAATAGAACAGAAGTAGAAGTCACTGGACTTAAGACAATTATATGCATAGCCGCTCATGTATGCATTTACTCGTTATTATCCACTGCAATACCTTCTGCACAACAGCAACAGTGTCTGGTATTTGCATGTCAGGTAGCCGTTGTGCTCTGTGCCTCAGATGAGGCACTATCATTTTACCTAGTGCGCTCTTCATTGTTCTCAAGACAACAGAGTATGATCCAACAGTTAACCAAGGAGCTATGCTAGTCATTATGTCTGATGCAATTTCACTTCATTTTAGGGCAATTTTGGTGATGTTTCTTCATCCTCTCTTTTAGAGCACACACCTAAACAAAATATCTTTATAAGGTTAGGTATCTCATGTGTCCTTCAATTACAAGCTTCCCCTACTCAAAGAAACTGTCCTTGATTGTGGTCCAAATAATACAAGAAGTTGGAAGAAAACTAGGTTTCATCATTAAAATCAGAGCAGTAATATATTTTTTAAAAGGCATCTCTAATTTTTGCAGTTAGAGTAGCAGAAAGGAAAATTTCCTTTTTATTTTCTTTTAACAGGTGACAGATAAAGCTGTCGAGGACAGAACCTGATATCCTACAGTACTTAAAACAGAAAAATCAGCAAGTTTCTTCCAGAGAAACTGCGGGCATGCAGAAAGATACTCTGCTTCTTAGTTCCTCTGAGGATATTAAATATGGTGATGGTATCCCAGCCTAAGAGATCTGCTCTAAATAGCAAGACTATTTCATAGAAATAATAGGATTGTCTTTTGGTGGAATTTCATGACTTTTCAACAACATGAGGCTGAGATGTGTTCCTGTACCTTTCAATTTGACAAAACATTGCCTTTTAGATTATTTCAGATCAGCTTTCAAAGGTTAGAGTCACATTCCGTTTTTTCATCCCACATGCATTTTTTTGGTGAAAGGCAGCTTTGTTTGGAAAGAATAACTGACCAACACACACACATGTACTTGGCCCACAGATATCTCCTGGCTGATGTTTACACGCTCCTCTTCCAGTAAGGTAGAGGATACAAGATAAACATAAAAGAAAGTAAAACATAAACAGAACAGATTCAATGCAAGTTTCTAATGCTCTGTACTTGCTGGCTAAGAAACTATCATAAAAGCACAGCATAATTAAAAGCACAATTCTTCTTAAGATTCCTTTTTGAGTAGGAGGTTCTTTTTTACCAGGTAACTTGCAATACCTTAAACCTCAGGAACTTTTCAAGTTGCTAATACTCGTTACTTAGAATTCATAACTACAGTGCCATATACAGCATTATAGGCTTAATTTCAGGTGATGTGTTGAAGCCTACAAACACTACTAACACTTCTGAAGTCAATATTCTTTTCCAGCTCTTAAGCAATAGAAGGTATCAGAGCAAATCAACCCAGATGAAGCAGCATGACCCAGCTTATTGCAGGTTCCATTCAAACATGAATCTGCCTAGGGCCTGTAATGTCAAGACAAGGCTGTCTCTGAGAAGTCCTCTTTCACCAGGGAAAGATCTTACTCACTGGAAGACGACTCCAGATCACCTTCAGTATATTGCACAGTATGAAATGACCTACTGAAGTTTCAGGAGTGTAGAAGAGAGGACTACTTGGTCTTATTCTCTTCATGTAGCAGTTCAGTAGAAGACACAAAGATATAATGTAAAATTTAAGAGAAAAAAAAGCATTTATGAGGACTTTGTCCATTGCTGTTTTCCTCATGGAAATAGCTGAACAACAAAACAGTTTCTAGAAGATCAATCTGAAACATGCTGTTAGGAATAACTTGGTTTTAAATTCCTTTCCTTACACCAAGGTCACAATATCTCCCCTTTTCCAAGAAAGGGAGAACCCTTTACTTCTGATTTTTATCCTTTAATACATCTTTCTTCCCTTGAGCAGACCTGTCGTGAATTCTAAAGAATAAATGGGGTTGGTAATTTTTGTGTTCTAGCTATCAAAAATACTAGCCTGATTATTTCCTATGTGCAGATAGGTATTTCAGGCTGAAACAACTACATCCTTCTGCATTTTGAGATGAGAAATGCTAATATATACTCCTTTGCTCTTCGAAAGATTTAAAAGAATAGAAAAGAGGTCTAGAACAGACCATCCAAAGTATGTGAATCCCTTTTATGGGAATTTTGGGAGAGGTTTTCTTCTTGCCTTGCATCAGTCATCAGAAATGATTCATGCTACTGAGATAGGTAAGATGCTAAGCCAGCTAAAGGAGCTGAACATACAACAGCTCTTCTCAGTCACTGTACCATAGAGTTTGCTGATTTACCTCAAGTGCAGGCTGTGATGGGATCCGTCTAGTTGGAGCAGGAAGAAATTATGGCTGTGATGACACAAGAACAACATATGTTGATGATCTTCAGATATAGATGAAGTCAGGAAAGGCACTGGTAGTTCTGCTTGTGAGCATACAGAAGATGGTAAGGAATCCTGTAATCAGTGTTCTTATCTCCTTGGGGCAAAGAAAGGAATCTCTGCAGCACCCTTCCACAGTGACCTGGCTGTTGATAGATATTCTGGGAGGAAAACTCCCTTTAGTGCTTTCATCTACCTTCCTTTTCTACATGGCAGGTTACACTACCATTCACTAATTCCAAGAGCCAGTGAAGAGTGATCCCCATGTTTCTGCACCAGTGAACAGAAGCTCAGCAGCCAGTAAAGAAAGTTTAAATAACTGTGAGTGAATTCTATAGAATACCATCTGCAAAATAAGCAAAAACCGGAATCTATGTATTTGGTAAGTGGTATAGAATATAAGCAACAATACCTTTTTTTATTTCTAATACTGCAGCTCCAACAGCTGCAGGATCCAAGTCAAAGAACACATACAAAACACAAACTGCCACACCCGATTCAAGTTACCTGCAAATAGATCAACTATTTCTCAATCCTCAAACTTAAATTTTAAAGCATCATGCATTTATTTTGAAGTGCAACTAGCCGTATGGAGTATCTGCAGTTCCTAAAATGAAGCTTCTTCTAGGTTAAGTAGTTGTTGCCCTGCTGCCATTAGTCATACCTCTAGAAACATGTGCAGGCTGCAAACCCACTGCAGGATCTATGCACCAGCATCCAGTTGAACTGTTATTCAAAATAAACATTACAAGAACAACAAATTTTAGTAAAGCATCTGTCTCCTGGAAACTAGCACCAACATGACATGCATATTAAAGTATCAACAGGAGTGATGTAAGGCTGACTGTTTAAATTCCAAGCTACTGACACTATGAAAAAAATACTAGTTTCCCCAAACTTCCTGGTTTGAGGTTTTTTGGAAAGAAGTGGAAGAGGGGACTTGATGAGAGAAGTCGTCACTGAGCATTACAACAGCTACACCAGATAATGTTATCAAGTCCCAAGATGAAGAAAAGGCAGCAAAACATTGATCTAAGTGTTTATTTTAAAAGACTGTGTCATGCAGTCCATCATTAAAAGCTAAATTTGCAGACAAATAGAATGGTAGGACACTTGACTTTCTGAATTTCAGAATTTGTTTTAAAGCAATTGGCCTCTCTAGAGAAGTTGAGCACCAAACATCTCTGGAAAGGCCTACTAAAAACCAGAGAGGGCCACAGCGTTGTCTAGATTATCAGACAAGGCATCAGACAATACCTACTCAAGACTGGCATAGATACCAATCCCTAAAAGACTGTTCCTACTGCCAGTTTAGGAGTGGTAAAAAGCCACAGCTTTTCTGAACTCAGGACGACAGAGAATTCCAAAGTTGTATATAGCTGTCACAGCAACACCCATTTGAGAAAGACAGTATTTCTTGGCACATATGTAACAGCAGGAAAACACTAGAGCTATAAAATTGAATGATTGGTTGATAATAGAAAATACTACCTTGTAAAAACAATTCCCATTAATAGATGCATCAATGTTATGAAGTTTAACACATACCCATTTCTTTAACAATGTTATAATTACTTTTTGTTTTTAAAACCGTTTACATTGCAAGAAGATTTTTAAATGTCTATATTAACATGCTTTTTGTTTCTTGTCAACTTTCTTTGCCAAGTACAGTTGAGAGCAAACCTTTTTTTGGCCCAACTAAACCACATTTTAAATGAGTTTCAACATACTTTACTGGCCCTAATATACATCTGTCATAAAGACAGATCTTCATTCAGCCTTCGGGAAATTCTATGCTTCTGGTCAGAGTGCATGAGCTGATAGTAAAAAAAAAAAAAAATAAACCACCCACATCAGTTTCTAAGACATCATATGCTGTCAGATTGTTCACTTTTTTCCTCCTTAAGAAAGTCAACTATAGCAACAAAGGTTACAGTATTTATGTATACCTTGAAGAAACTACATAAAATCTGTAGTTTCTTAAGTGTCTTTTTACTTTCCTTTTTGGCTCTTAATACATGGCTTGCTTGATTTAATCCAATTCCATTTATGTGCAATTAGCTTACATTGATTTCTTACACTTTTTTTTTTTTAAAGCATCATTTTTCTTAGCGAGTTCTCAATCTCCACGTAATTCCCTACACTTCTCTGGTCAGGGTCTTTCAGCCAGTCTATCTGCAGAGCCTGGAAGGTGAAATACTACACTTAGGCAATGTTAAGAGGAACAATTCCAGTACTATTCAACAGCCAAGCCAGACTGGATGCGGTTGATTTGGGGTTTTTTTGGGGGGGTGGGGCAAGGTCCAGACTGAATTTTTGGGTGAGAATAGCTCAAGGCTTTTCTCTGTAGGTTTTGACCCTTGATCATCTCCTTCATGACTTTCCTCTGGTGTCTGGGAACTCTGTCGAACTCAAACACAGCAAAAATGCCCCTTTCATGCAGTATTTACTCAAATACATATTTTTAATAGATTAATGTTAGTAAAGGGCAACTTGGATGCACAGGAAAATAGAAGCTAAACAAATGATTTGCTTTTTTAAAGTTTTAAGTTTTAAGAAGTTCTACTTTGGAAGTACTCAAAACATGCGTTTCAGAATTGAGCACTTATTGTGTGACTTTCTGTATCAAACAGTAACTTCCACATCCATTATGTTAAAAGAACTTCCTGACTCTAGAGCTTACAAATTTAGCATGGAATCTGACCAAGAGGCTTGATCCTTTATGCATTTTCAGTAGCAGTAAGAACTCTACAGCCAAAGCTGGACTGAGTTTTCTAGTAATTGTTACTGCTGAGACACAAGCTGATGTCAAATGCTACTGTAAGCTGTATTAGTTCTCTAGCACTAAGTACATGATATAACTAAGGCTTATTTTTGTCCAACACGAGCTGGTGACAGTGGAGACAGAAACCAAGTTAGGCTCATGACTTGCAAATGGTGTGCAGGCATACCATGATACCTCTGCAATATATAGTCTGACTCTTAGGTTCAAGATTCAAGTATAGAAAGTCTCATGTGCAGCCAGTTATGTTTTAGATTAGAATTATATTTTTTTATTTTATCCTGTAGGTGTTAAGATTATACAAAAAATGCATTCTGGAGTATCTTGTACTGCTACCACCACACAAAACATGCTATCTTTAATTAGCTAGTTAAATGTTTTCTGAAGATTTGCTGACTTTCCTTAGAGACTAGTGCCTCAAATTCACCCATATTTTAGTATCAAATTAAAAGTGTGTCATTCTCTTAAATACAACTGGGAATAAGACCACCCCAAGTTTCATAATAAAAATGTTCCTAAGTCAACTGAGGTAAAGGCCATTTGAAACTGATCATTTGGCTTTGTTAAAGTAAAACTCTTTGCATTGAGTTGTCCCTGTATCTTCTCTCCATGCAAGCACCTTCACACCTACCTGCTTTGATCAGCCAGAACTCCCAGCTTTTGCACTAGAGACAATTAACTTTGGCAGTGCCTCTTCACAGGCATACCAGTGTGCAGTGTTTGACTGTCATTCTGTATCTGTTGAAATATTAGCACTTGGTTTAGGTTGCGTGTAAGAATAAAAAAACAGTATAAAGTCATACATAAAAAAATACATATGAAAACACAAAGATCTATTTCTAGCCTAGGATTACTGCTTTCACAAGATTATACAGAACAGGGAAAGAGACAGACACCAAACATCCATACCAAAATAGAAACTTACCCCACTGACTGATCTGGGTTGGAGAGTGTTTAACCATACATTGAGTCTCACAGGACCATCCTTCCTTCCAGTCAAGACTTCATTGACAAAAATAAACACAATCCAGGGCAGATAAAAAAGAGCTTCCCACACACTCAGGCAAACACACAAGACACTATGAACCCTCTTGAAAAAAACACCATTTGAATCATTGCTGAACACTTCTGTATGATTAGTATCTACAACATGCACAGTTTATTTTGAAGCAAGTTTGACAACAACATACATCAGAGATATTCTTGACATGACTCTTTTAGCATGAAATTAGTTGCCCGATCTCCAATTTCTATGCCAAAATGTAAAGGCCGGTGTTTCCTCAAAACAGCTTTTATATTTAATAAAATGCTTCTGCTTCTAAGTTCCCAAGATAAGCTCTCCTATAAGAGACCAGCAAGGCTCTTTTCCTTCCATCACATTTTCTTTTTAAGGAAAGACTCTAAAATTAGTTTGCAGCAGGACAGAGACCTGCATCAGAGCTCTCATGTTTTATCTGTATATTATATGCAAACTATTGTAGTTTCTACTTATCACTTTCTAGCTACCAAAAGTAAAAAAAAAATCTCACAAGCATTCCATGCTGCCATTACTTCTACATGCAAACAGCTCATATTAGAAAACTCTTAACACGCTCTTAAGTCAAACTCCACCTTCTAGTTTACTGAAACGTCACATGCACTATACTTTCCTTTTTGTACAAAGCTTCACATAGCCAATGTAAAGAAAACTGCAACAACGCAGATGCCTAACAAAGTAGAAGTCCTTCATTGCTGGCATGTGTTCAAAATCCATTCTCTAGCATTAAGCATTACATTACATAGAATTCAACTAAGAGCGAGGCTGGTTTTAAGTGTGATTACTCTTCCACATAGCTATTTCCCAAGTTTTAAATGATCCATAATTCATAGTTTAATATTTGCATAACTAAAATCCCCATAACAATTTTGCAAACTAGACCAGAGTTTAACATTGCGTTACTGCTTTTTTTCCTCCTTTTTTTGCTGGACAAGCATTATATTGAGTATTACTTCACGTATATAATTTTACATGTGATCATCAAGTAACTTCCTGTTCTTTTATTTCCTATTTTTATTATAAACTGCAGTCCAGCAGAACAATTCAAACAGAACTGCCAACTTCATACTTCAAGATGCGACTTACTGTAACAGTATGCTATTCCTAGCCCAGTCTTTTAATGTCCTTTTTTCAAGTCATCAGGGAATTGTCATTTACCAGTCAAGTTCTTTCATTCTGTTTTACAAAATAAAGCATAGATACATATTTAAGCAGCCTGCATGACAGAAGGATCATATATGGTACCCAATAAAATCCATTCTAATGGTATCTGCATAGGCAACTGCACAACTTTGTTGGAGAGAAGGTATAGTAAGTACTGGGGTGAGCACTAAATGGCAGACTGAAATACAGCATTAAAACATTTTTTTCACATGAACTGAATGAAAGCTTCAGAAATACAGCATATTCAAGCTTATGCTAATCAAAAGCTTGCTTTTCCAGCAATGTATCTTGATATTATGGCTCAATATTTTAATTAATTCATTAAATTTTTTCCTTCTTGTACGTAGACAGAAAAGGGGGTGTTTCCATTCTACTGCAGTTCTTTACAAAAACATGCAATGAAACATATATTCTGCATTCAACAAAACTATATGGAAGATGCTTCCCATCTCTAAGGCAGGGGCAGAGAGCACTGTGGGGGGAGGAGGACATGGGAAAGGGTATACTCCACAACTCCAGTGGAATCACTCCAATGCCTGTTAGCAGCATGTTCATTGGCAGACCATTTACAAAGAGCCAATAATTTAACCATGATAACCTTGGCCTTTAAGGAAATGAATCATTAACTGGACTGTACAGATTTTTGAGCGCCACAGTATCTAGAGCTCTAACTGTAGCAAAATAATACTGAGTATAGACTAAAAAAACCCAGTATGCAAACATATAATAAATCTTTAACTGCAACTTAATAAACAGCAGTAGAAGACATTATTGAGAAAGTATAAGTACTTTAAAAGGAAAGTGAAGAGACAAAATTTAATCTTAACATTGTTCAAAATGTAAATCCTAACATTCTTCTCACTACAGACAACCACTTCATGCCTTCTTTCCCTACAACATAACACATATTCCTTCCTTCTTCATCACTTAAATCAGAGCAAATGGATATTCTGATCAGTGTCCTAAATATTAATGTAAAAAAAATTGTCTATTTAGCAGCTAGCAATCACAGAAGTCTGTATCATCTGACTACCTGTTTTCCATCTACCAAGGCAAATTTAAACTACAACTACATGTTCATTTGGATCATGAAAATATAGCGTAAACAAAGCTAATCTGAGGTAAAAACGCAACACTATGAACAAGAACATCAGTAATCCATCTCTACATGGCCTACTCATTAAGTACACAACTCAATGGGAGGATCCAGAGTTAACTATGAGGAAGCCAAATTCACCGAAGCTTAACAATCCCCTTCAGAATTGCAGCTAACATTAAACACAAAAACCTACAAGTTACAGGAAAAGAGGGCTCACAGCTCTCATAATAAACTCATCTCCACGTTTATTAGAATTATTCATTTTGTTTAGTAGATGACTAAGAGTTACTAGAAATTTCTTTAGTTTACATACACAGTTTAGAACTTGCAAATTTCTAGTTGTTATACTTAAATGGCTTGCAGTGATAAACCACTTGGACTCCACAAGATCAGTGCCCATTATGCATGGTTCTATCTCAATTTTCATTGGATCTTCAAAAAAAAAAAAAACAAAAACAAAATACCCAAAATAACATGACAAACCAAGTATTTCTGCTGCGTGTTCCCTACAAAACGATCTCTGAAGCCACTGTTCAATTTAAATTCAGTTTGAGACCTCAAAGAATAGGGGTGTCATGAAAGCAATGGAGTAAATGAGCACAGTCCTGTTTCTGCCTCCACAAGCACAAGGCAAGGGATCGCAAGAGGCATCCCCAATGTTAACTCATTCTTACAGACAATGACCAGCTATCCAGGTAGCACATCCCAAGATGAGAGAGCAGCAGACCAGCCTGCTTTTTTCAGGCAGTCAGCAAGCCAAAAGACACAAAGCAAAAGGGAAACTATAGTGGGGAAGGCAGAGGAAAGAGGTACAAGAAGAACTTAAATTACTGGGGCAAAGGGAAGAGCAGCATGGCAATAGGAAAAGGGTAACTGCAGTCCCACAGTCAAGGAGACTGACAGAAACCACTAGAAGCCCTACACACAGCCCACCTCCCCCACCCCTTTTTTCACGATCTGATACAAGCCTATACGTTTTTGCTTTGTTTTTAAACACTGTTCAAATGCAGTTTGTTCAACACGACCTTATTTGCCAAATATTTAAAAGCCATTCTAATACCATACATCTACCAGTGAGAACATTTATTAAAAGCAGTGATTGCTATGCTTGACAAGAGAGCTGCTAGTATTAAAATGTAGCCTTCTAAATAATATGCAAAGCCAACAATGTTTTCTGTTGTAACTTCCATTTTATTACTTTAGGCTGTATGAAGGACAGTATCAAAATGTTTGGCATCACTGTGCAAAAAAGTTCAAAGGCATCACAGGTACTAAACCCTGAAACCAAACCTTTTCTAACAGAGGCACACACTAAACAAACAAATAAAAAGGATGACAATCTACAGCGGAAATTTTGAAAAATTAGATTATCCAGGTTTAAACGATCAAAGTAAGGGGATTCTTAGAAAGACAACTTTCAGTCTTCAAAACTTATAACCAATACACATTCTTATTTGTGCTGTATTTCAAATAGCTTAATCAGTTAATTTACAGCTTGACATTTTAATGCAGTTTTAACTTCAAATTTTTACATGCTTTTTTTTTTTTTTTTGGATGATCAATGCACACATTAGCACTTACCAGAGCTGGTAATCATGTATTTAGAAAAAATTAGGTCCTGTCAAGAATATTTTGCAGTAGATAACAATTGTTCTTCCCCACTTTTAATTGCCTGTATTGGGGAAGAACATTAAGTTGCCAGTTTTTAAGTACCCAACATTTTTAAAAAAACCTTCTTTAACCAATCAAAGCACGGACAAATGTTTTGAAAGTGTTCTCCAACTGCAAATGCTTTTGAGTGCCCAGACTCAAGTATCCTTGGCTCAGCTTCAGGAGCATTATTCCTTTGAGACCACCAACACAAGTGCATTTTAGAAAATTATGAAGTAAGACTAGCCTGTGCTAGAATAAATATCATCCAAGAAACAGCATGAAATAAAGAATCAACTAAAACCAAAGAAGTTCTATTGGAACATGAACCTGCAATAAAATGGAATGCAACAGATGAGTCAAAAGTACAAGAGAACTACACTAGAAAAAAAAATATGTTTCTTCCCAATCCTCTGGGGTCAGGGAGGAACAGATCGCCTTCACTATATATTACCTTACTTTTGGTTTATCTAACCCAAAACAAAGTTCAAAAATATTTCTATAGAAGCAAAACCACATTTATGAAACATTTATAAAAAGTAGTGCATACTCTTAGAAAGAATTCAACATAAAACAAAGCTTTGCTAAAAGGCTACCTGAAAAGAAGAGTTTGGGATTTCTCAACTTAAGACTGCAGCAGAAATGCGGCAGAACTGTTTATACAGTTTTGCTGAGCTTTCCCCAGTTCCTATGCTGTGTATCTAAAAAAGCACCTTCCTACAGTTTTCAGAGAGTTTACAACCTCAGAAAAAGATTTAGAGTCTTGATTTGTCAGGTAATTTAACTCAATTAGGAGTCTACAATCGCTGGTTTGTTTCTCATGCTGGCTTTATCCTTAGACTTGGTTTCATTTTCAGCAAGGTACATTCAGGATGACATTTGAAATATTGGCATTTTCTCAGCCATAACACTAATATATCTTAAAAATGTATCATGGGAAACCAGGCTTATCATTTGTGAAACTACCATTGTCGTGGTGATAGAATCAGACCCCAAAATACAGGGCCTGGCAAGAGGAAGATAGACTTGAAGATATCTCTTCTCTCCTGTTTCATTTAATACTTAACATCCTAGCTTTCTGAAAATGTTTCACAGAAGTTCATGATAAGGTCATCATCAGGCTCAAGACAGGGTGTTTGAAGAAGGACATGAAGTTGCCAATTCCTCCACCTTTGTTTTGCTTTACCTACCAAAGCCATTTAGCAATTCAACAAACAAGAAAAAAATATAGTTTGAATAAATCTGAACAAAGATTCAGAAGCATATTCTGTTTTCTTGGCTCCAATACAGCCACTCTGGTCTGCTCACTAGCCAAAGTAAAACCACAAAAAAAACTAACAAGTTCTGAATTGCTAGTATAACGAAAGTCTGAGCATGTTATTTTCACTCCATTATGCACTTATACCACATTCCCTACTAGTTCAGAAGACACAAAATAAGGAAAGTGATGACCAGAAACCTTCCAATGCTAGAATATCTGGAAACAATAGGTCTAAAGTACCTCATTAGGCCTAGTGATCCCTTGAGACTTACCGAGATGCATACCGCAAGTCCAATGGATATGCCTGTCCACTTCTGTGATGGTCTACAGCTACCTAGCTGCTGCTTCCTCTGGAAGAAGTTTCAGAGCCTGCACAGGTTGACAGCCTTCCAGAAGCTTGTAGGCTGCTGCCCAAAGCCACAGAGTAACAGCATACCATGAAAAGGGGAAGAGCTGGCAAACAAGTTGGACAACGGCAGGTCAGCAGGTTCTCCTGTGATACTGTCAAACTTGACAGGTCTTTACTTCAAGCTTCTATTCTTCTCTATAAGCACCAGTGAAAAGGAATTCAGAACATAAAAACAAAACCAAGCCTTTTTCTTTCCTTAGAGGTCTCCCCAGAAATATGCATAACAAAATAAAAAAAATCCTCAATCCCAAAGGATTGAACTCAAGGCAGCTTTGTTGATTGCACTGTAGATTCCAAGACTGAAGGAGCCAGGAAAGGGGACATGGTATGTCTATAAGGCAACGAAGGGCAAAACGGGCAAGCATTAATTAGGGAATGCAGAAGAAACAGGAAGTTTCCTTATGGTCCTAGAAATTTTACTTTACAGAGCGCCAGATGTTTGCTCTCTCAAACCACAGTGTAGTAAATTAAATTCTTTAAAAATAAGTATTCACCATAGTACCACTTAAGATATAAAACTATAAACAAATTTAATAGCTTGCTAAAGCTTACTACTTTTAAGTCAACCTGACAATCATATCATGTATTAAATAAACTAAATATGGACAACAAGCAGTGCTAGAACTGTGGGCTTAACAGAGGTAAAATACAACGGTGAATTCACCACACTTCCTTTCTTTTCCCCTTCCCAAAACAATCCTCCTGAAGCCTTCAAAGAAAGCAAACAAAAAGATCAGGAAGACAAAGATACAGACAGCCAACACAGAAAGGTAAAGGGACCTTAGGAAGGAAGTAAGCTGTTTGAAACAAGCCAGCCATTGGAATTTACAGCAGTATCTACATCAAGTTTCTTGAAAAATGTTTCTAGGGGGGAAAAAAATAATCTAAATCAAATGCAGTTGTGTCAGGAATAAGTTAAAAGTGTTCTAGAGAAACAAGAATTAACTGCAAGCTTAGAAGGACTAATACATGTCAGGCTTACAGTCTACACATCAACCTAAGATATTTAAGGTTCTCTTAAAGTTCTGTGATGAAGAACATTATCTCTGTTTTAGTGGAACACCATGTTCAGTTTCTGTTTTATCATCATAGGTCCCAATTTTTATGTTAATTTCTTTTAAAACAGATAAAATAGAATCACCAAACAAGTCATCATGTTTCACTGCTGCATAAGTAATATAATTTAAAAGAAGAATTTAGAGAAGTATATTGAATTTCTCACAAGATCACTGACTAGTTGAGGGTTGGAAGGGATCTCTGGGGACCACCTAGTCCAACCCCACTGCTGAAAGCAGGGTCAGCCAGCAGAAAGGAGTAACAAAATGATTAGTAAGCTCAGAGATGTTCCAGCGTACCAACTTCTGAGACTCAGAAGCAAGTAGGGCTAGCAACTAACAGACTACCTTCCCCTCTTCCTGCCTATTTTTTTAGAGGGTGGGTAGCAATGGTACTTGTACTTCATTATGGGAAACAGAAGCTGCATTTAAGAGACCTGTATACTAATTTTTGGAAAAGCAGGCTTTTTTCCACAGGAACTAACACATATTCAGTGAAGCACAATATGCCACAAGGCCATTAAGTAACTATATTTAACATATCAGTCTGACACCTAATTATCAAATCGGTAAACTTTCTTGTTTACATGTGTCAGAATTTGGTATTTCCCAATTTAGGGCAAGCCTTTCTCTATTTGTCAAGAATCTCTTCCAGGCCATGTACCAGACCTGCACTGATGGGAACAGTCTATTATCGATTCATAACTAAAAATCTATATACAGAAAAACTAGGGCATCACATAAAAAGCTTACACTTAAAGTTTTAGTTTCAAGAGTGTAGAATGTTTAGTAAAGATGGTAAATTCTTCTCCAACTGATTCAGAGCTGAATCTGTGCAACTGTATTTTTTAATTTATACCTACTTGTTTTGAAACTGAAGAGCCAAAAGACAGCAACAGAAAATATTTGAATCGTCTTTTATCTATCCGTATGACTTAACCCAGGAAACACCAAAAGACATGAAAAAAGCATGTGTGAACAGTAACAGAAGCTTCAAAGAGCAAATTCCAAAAAGAGCAAAGATAGCAAGTAATATTCAGGGACACTATTTTTTTATTGACTTCAAGAGATTTTCATCAGGATGCTTTGGGACACATTCCTTTTGAAGAGAGTACATGCCAAGACTACTAAATAAACCAAAAGACCAAGAAAGCAAATAATGTAATTTCTCTTGAAGCATGAATATTAGCATGAGTTTTTTGGATTAGTGGGTTGGTTTGTCTGGTTTTAAGTGTTGATTTGTATTAATTCAAATTCATAAGCAGAATTAAGGAGACTAAATTGCTCCTCCCTAGTTGTCAAGTAAACACTTACAGGCACTTGGGACCCTTTAAAGACAGTGATTTATTTAAACCAGGCCAAAGACTCTGAAATTATCATGGGCATTTCACATTATATTATATATTATAAAATAAGTTTTTAAACATCAATCATTTGGAGATTTTTAAAGCTATGATGTCTGTTCTAATAAATATTAATAATAAAGAAAACATTGCACCGCAAACACAGTAGAAGAGATGTAACATGATTCATGAATAAACCCAATGGCTTCAATTAAAACTCTAAGCACTTGCAAGTTTTCAGATAAAGCTACATTATTAAAAACCTTAAGGATATAAAAAGTTTCAGAAACCAGTCAAACAAAAGTCAAAGTTGTGAAAGATCAAAATCCTCAAAGGGAAAGTATCCAGAGTACTGTTTTGGGGGTTCATAGGTGCAACAGATAGATGAGAGGTTCAAAAATTAATCAACTTCCTGTCAAACCATGGCAATTCACATTTCCCCCTCCTCTTCCTAAAGGTCCCTTGGAGAGCCATTCAGGCAAAAAAAAGGAAACAAATAAGCAGTTGCAGTACAAAATCTCAATGAATTTTTAGACAGCTATGAGTAAATTCCAGAAGAAAATTCTTCCCTGGCTACATCATTCTTCTTTTTCCTCCAGGGGAAAATGGGTTCCAAATATCTAGAAATAAGCATTTTGTCAAAGGTTTTGAAATTAATCCTGCCTAGATACAGCACAGAAATAACTATTGTATCATAAATACTAAATACCTTAAGAATCCTTTTCCTAGATCTATGCAGGATTGCACAATCAGGTATCAATTAAAAAGTTAAGGAAAAGATTTGTTTGTCTATCTCCCTTCACAGCTGGGACTTCCATGCATTAAACCTCTGGTGTTGGGATTTTTTAAATTATTAAGTGGGCTTTCTATTACACAGCTAATTATTTGAACTGATTCTATTAACCTTTAAATAACAAGAACTATTAGTACAAACAAGAGAATTTAACAGCTTGTTTTGATGCTGGAATGTGATGTAAGGTTCT
Organism: Elanus axillaris; assembly: GCA_026212715.1. NCBI lineage: Eukaryota > Metazoa > Chordata > Aves > Accipitriformes > Accipitridae > Elanus > Elanus axillaris. The sequence continues at coordinate 29,124,038 of JANZLQ010000008.1, forward strand.
CTTGTGCAGCAACTGAAAAGCTTAAATAACATGGGGGATCAGATCATCCAAACCAAAATAAAAAAAACCAACAAAAAAACAGGGTTACACAAGTATCTGAATCAGGTTCCACAGTCCTTAGAACAGTTCCTATTTTCTATGTGAATTTCAAACAATACAAAAATTGCATTTCAGTCTCATTCCAAGGAATAATACATTTATTAGTAAATATAATCACTAAAATTCTACTTCTTTTCCATCTGGTATCTCGTAAAGCATCTGGATTTTAGCAGTTTACATTTTCAAGTAAGTCACATATTAACAAGAGTAACAAGTTTTCAGTAGAGATCTACATAACATGCAAGTGTTTCTATTCCCTTCTGCATTTTTTTTAAGGGCACTGACATCACGAGTCACTGATTTCAAAGCAATTTACACAGTATGAGTTACACACTGAGCCATTCTGGCTTCCTTATTTTTCCTCTGGTATTTGTCTTCATCCTCACTCTACTTACATAATTTCTTTGTAACCCCACCCCCACCCCCCATAAAAGGACTTTGGTACCATTTTGGTATAGAGTTTAACAAACATATTTAAGCCACATCAATTAACTAAACCAAAGAATCAAAATAGTCGGCAATACTAGAAACTCAGCAATCCCTTTCATCATTTTCTTCCATTAGTCTCAAACTCCTAACTACAAAAGCATGACTGTTTCCAAAACTCAAACAGTAGTGACAATTCTTTTCAAAGACAAAACAGAGTCAATACTTAACTCTTTTTTTCAATTACTCAGAACCAAGAAGTAAGCGTATCAGGAGCATCTTACCTTAAGTCCTCATCCAGCAGAAATAACATTCCATCCATCCTCACAGCCCACTAACCAATAATGCACACTTCAAACACTTCTGCTGAAATCATAACATTGCATAACAGAAGTTTTTGTAAAAGACACCTATTAAAATTACTGGCACTAAGTTACTCAGCTAATTAGATTTATAAACTTACCCAACCCAGCAGCCAGTGTTCTACAGAATTACTTGGCTAGTTTAGAGAAGTTTAGCCCCTTATACTATTGAACTGTTCATCACAGGCATATCCTCTTGTATGCGGGAAGCAGCATATACACATACATACAATTCTTACATGCACATGTTAAAAAAAAATTATTCCACAGCACCATAAATATGGAAGACAAAAAGACAAGAGTAACACTTGTAAGATTAGCAGAAAAGCCCTAGTCAATGACAGTGTGGAAAATGCTTCTGAAAAAGGAGCTAGCCAGTCTAATTAGATATACTTAAACTTACTGAGGAAATACAGCAGCTTAAAATAAAGGGCTAAAACACCACATACTGTTACAGAGTAATATCTGGAAGAGGATATATTTACAGTCAATGGCCTTGGCTTTATCTTCCTACCTGCCCCTCCTCACCCACCAGTGTTTATAAACATTATCTACCAGAAGATCTCTTTCATAAGAACATACTCCTCTCAGTCTTGATTATTGGCACCCCTTTCTTGTCCTGTATTTTGGCTACCTAACCACCTTCATGAACATAGTTTTCCCCTGCAGTCAAGCTTCTACACCTGTTCTTCAAATGCTCAGCTGTCCTGCACTGCTCACCACTATACAAATCAGTCTTTTTCATGATACAGATGAAGTCCAAAAAACACAGATCGATAAAGTCACCAACTTCTTCAGACCCCTTTCTCCTAGGATGCTTTATGGAGGTATCAACAAAGGTGTATTAGAGAGGTACATTAGGTCAGGTACATTTTCTTAAGAGTAAAGCTACACATAAGTAGTTTATACATGTGGTTGCATCCCCCTCCATTTTATCTTCCAAGAATGTAAGATGCTCATATTTGTCCCCCTTCCAGTAGAAATGAGCAAGATGTGGCAAGTGTTAGGCACTAACATAATAAGACATTATGGTTGTTACTTCTTTATGGGTATTTTATTCCATTTCTAACAACCCTGTACCTGTTTCCTAAGAAGTTTAAGATATTCAAAACTAACTGAAGTATTAATTCATCATCTTACTGTTCCCATAACCACAGCATTTTACAGTATCACCTAGACAATAACATGATGCAAACTTCAAACACAGACTATCCAGCATGAGGAAGAAATAAATTTCCTGAATAGTAGTCAAAGCATAAATAGAACACTTGACTAATCCTATTTTAGTTTGTGTTATACAGCACTTTCTAATCTCATATTCAAGATGACTCATTAAGGCAATGGAAAGATAGTCTCCATGAACTTATTACTGAAAACAGGTTATAGACAAAAAAACAGATTAAGTATAGAAACTCATGCCAAGACACTAACACTAAGCAAAACCACATTTACTAACTGGTCTTACACATCAGTTATGTCATACAGCAACTTCGGAGTATATTACCTTGTTTTTTCGTCCTTGTATTTTAAGCCAAACATAGTAATTCCCTCCAATGCTGCCTGATGTTGCAGCCAACAAGGACATTTGAGATAGTTTGTATTTGGTATCTACAAAACGTTACGGTAATTTATTTGCTTTAATAACTGTGATTAATTTTAAAAATTAAAAAAACTAAGTTTTGTAAAACTTTTTCTATTTAAAACAAGATCAACAGACTTCCTTCATTTCTAAATTTATTACTCATTTTACTGCTAACTTGCAATATAATTGCATTATTTGTGTATAATCCACATCACACTCCTCTTTGAAGTCTAATCAAACATCCTCTTCAAACACCAGGTACAACCCCCGAAAAGTCTGCAGACTCCTCCAGCTTCTGAAGTAGGATTCCTGAAACAGGTGCTATAGATGAAATACAATACTAATATGTAGCAGATAGCCACACGATAAAGAGAGAAACAGGCAGATACAGTACCTGAGGCTTGTCTTAACCCAGGTTTTGACTTAAGTCCTTCCCACAATGGTGCTCTTTTGGGGATAATAATCAGGTCTTGTCCAAGCACAAACTCATTAAGCAAAACATACAGTTCCACAGACTGAACAAGATATACACATTCTACTCTGTGTAAGTATTTGCTGTTGGATGGATTAAAACAGAAATATAACACAAATAAAAGAAAACTATTTGCAATATATTACAAACTAGAAGTTCTAAGTAAAGTCAGAAAAAACCCTAAGTAGATTACTTGTCTCCTTTAGGGTTTAGTGAACTCCTGATGTGCTTGCTGATCTGCAGAGCACCTGATAGGCCAGCAACTCCAGAAACCTGTAAGTACTGAAAAAAGTGCTCCAGAATTTATTAGTAGCATAAAGTCAAATTCCTCCTAAATGTTACTTACTTAAAGCATTTGAAAAAACAGCACTGTGATGAGGGAGTGTTTTGAAAAAGTTAAGCCAGATGTCAGAGTCCTGGTAACACTCTTTAAAAATTACTTATTAGTGCCCTGGTTGCAAATGTGACCACACAGGCATGAATCAAGCTGAACTGTCCTGCTCTCTTTTTTTACTGCAAAGACAGTTCAGAGTAACTCTGGTAACAGCATTTACCTGACAGAATTGGAAGGGGAAGCACAGGAAGCATTTCACATCTTTTATTCAGAGTCTTTTGCTGGCAGCAGTAAAATTGAGAATCTGGTAATCTTAAATGCTTGCTACTTGCCTATTTATTCATTAGCAACAGCTAATGGACTTATCCACAGACACTCTAAGAGGGGTTATCGCAACAGAAGGCATCTTTCCCCCCCTGAGGCAGGATGTAGCTACCAAAGATGACTCTGGGAGGAGCAGGGAAGGAGGCTGCTAAAAGGCCATCACTCCTCCTGGTACCTGCAGCATCCTGCAAAAGGACAAACAACGTTCTTCAATTCCATCACATAATCACCAACATATTTATATGCTTATAAAGAACAACTCACCTAGAAAGGCTGACCATGCAGCCTGACATACAACCAAGCATTTGAAAAATACACAAGCAGGGAGAACAGAAAAATCTTAACTGCTGAAGTTTATTTCTTCTTACCTCACTGGTGCAGCTATCGCTTTACCTGTACAACTTTAGTTTCTTCACAGCTAGCTACCCTCCATGCACTCCTATAATCAATTTAATTATTTTGTGTTGCAAATAAAAATTGTTGCCACCTAGTGTGCCTTTACAGGATTTTAAGCTCACTCTCAAATATTTTGTTAAATAGGCACATAATTTTAAAATTTGAGAACATTTAAACATCAGAAGCTGCCTTTTGAAGCCCTGTTCAACATTTAAAGCATTTTTCTTCTTTTACAGGCCTCCTGGATATTTGCCAATGAGGCTGTAATGCCAGTGCTATAGCATCCAAAATGCTGTTTTAAACCACTGCTGTTATGACCATCACATTTTTCAAGCACAAGAACAGCTTCCTGAAAAATAATGACTGCAACTGTTTTCGTTGTTAATGAAACCTTAAATATCTTGTTTCTGCTTTCATGACATCTTAATTTCTGGCCTATGATTTGACAGAGTAGGGCAGTTGTTACACTTTTCCCTTTTTTAAAGGTGCAACAACCTCTAAACTTTTGCTACTCCATAAAGTCAGTAACACAACATTGCATCCCAGCTAGCTTTTTAGCAGCTGTAAGATCAACTGTGATCACATTTCTGTAAACAGTGACGGGTATGTATGGCTGCCTTCTGTATGTCTGTTTTTCCATTTGACTGGATTGGTTTCCCTTCCTGCCCTCACACTTCAATACTATTTTCAATAAAGTTTAAATAAAAAGAATTTTAAGTTTATTTCTAGTTTGGAATAAGAAGTTATGGAGCAGTATCCCATCTTCAGTAGTTGCTAGCACCAACCACTCCAGAAGTCACTGGAAAAGGTGAAAGTAGCAGCTACAGCACATCTATCTCAAAGATGTACTTGCTTCCCCTGAATTAGCTAGAAGTAGTCCCAGAAGCTGAAGCCAAGAGTCATTTAATTTTCCATGTTCTATTATGTCGTGGTTTCAGCCCAGCCAGTAACAAAGGACCACGCAGCCGCTCACTCACTCCCCCGGCCCCCCTCCAGTGGGATGGGGAGGAGAACCAGAAAGAGAAAAGGAAAGAAACCCGGAACATCGAGGGTTGAGATAAGGACAATTTACTGGGGCAACACAAAAAGAGAAAGTTAGAACAATAACAGTACAAATAAGAGAATACACAACACGAGCGATGCACCATGCAACCACTCACCACCCAGAACCCGGCGCTCCGCCACTTCCCCCACTGAAAGCCGAGAGCCCCCCCCAGCCTGCTCCCTATATATATATACACATACTGGGCATGGTGTCACATGGTATGGAATAGCTCCTTGGCCATTTCAGGTCAGCTGTCCCGGCTATGCCCCTTCCCAGGTTCCTGTGAAAATTAACTCTATCCCAGCTGAACCCAGGACATATTATAATTCTGTATCATTTCCTACACAAACATACTCATGTCCACGTATTTTTTCCTTTAAGTACTGTTAATTTCTAGGCCTCGACAGGATCTTGTGGCAAGGAGCTCCATGGACAAAACCTTTCTTAAAATTAGCCAAAACAATTTTACCCATGTCTTCTTATTCCCAAATTATTTGAGGGCATATAAGGTCCAGATCTTGTTCTAAACTAGTTCTCATTTATAATTTAAAGTACAAAAAAGTGGATGCATTATCATAGCTTTAGGCTCTTTATGAGTCATCGTCTTAATCGGAAGTCTGATGTAGGTTTACCATTCAGCTTTAGATATTTGTTTCTTGGTTTAGGTATTGCTTTGTCATTTCATTTTTAATTCCTTCTAATACCTGTAGATCATCTTTAGTCATTTTAAAAAAATACACCAACACAATTGAATTCTGAGATGTTGTAGGACAGGCTCCAGTGACAGAGCAGGCCTTAACTCAGTTGCTTTTTGTTTTCAAAGGCTCAAGTTAAAGCACTTGTTTAATTTACATAATGGACATTCTGGGCTTTTCATCTATCCACACCAAAACCAGATGATCATTTGGTACACTTGGCAACAGATTTGGAACTCTTAAGCACATTAATGCACCACAGTAATTAATAGTGGTAAGAGTCAAAAATCCTTAGGAACACAAAAGTGACCAGATAAGACGCTCCATTGTGCTTGGAGAATGTATGCATGAAGTAAATTACTCTATTACATCTATTACTTATACTTCTGGAAGGTGCTGGCCTCAACAGTTAAGCATCAATTAAAAGTCACTTCCAAGGATATATGGCATCCCCACAACACTCTAGTTATACCAGCCAGACTCTACAAAACCCACTCTAGCTGGCCAAAAGCTTCTGCACTAGTCACTTCTTCCTATGGCAGTGGGCCTCTGGCCATAAGCCATCAAGAGGGAGCAGAGAGAAACTCTTACATCCCCTCCTAATAAATTATACTGAAGGTAAGAGAAGCATATACATTTCTAGATACCTTTCTTGTAGAAGGCTAAAGATTCAGAAACCTCCATTGCAAACTGCTCCAAAATGCAAACTTCAGTTCAGGATTTTCAAATTCACCACTCTACAGCACAGGGCTCTATTCAGCTTCCTTCTTCTGCAGCTTTCTTCTATTACTGTTATCAGTTAGTTGATCAGATGAATTAATGCAACTATGTCCTTCAAGAATATCAAGCTGCCAAGTCAACAGCAGCCATCCTGGCATTTTAGGTGTTCATTGTCATGTTTCAAACATGATTTTTATTCAGTATTAGTTTTCAGAAGAACCAGAACGGAAGAGACAGTCTTAATTTTCATGTCTGTGCAATCTTAATTCAACCCACTAATGTCAATACGCTTTACAGAGAGAAAAACTAGTCACCTCATCAGAAAAAAATCGCAAATCTTTTCAGATACTGCATTTCAAAACATTTCTTACCAGTCTGAGATTACAAACAACCTTTGTTTACCACTTAAGGACAATCTCATAGAAACTTGTCACATTCACTGACAGACACTGTAATTAAATAATATTCAGACATGGCTGGATCTTCTTTCATAAAGAAAAAAGCCTATTTTTCCTGGCAAATATGTCTGGTATGTTTCTTTTGTGGTCACTTTAGGCAGATTAGACTACCAATGATAGTTATTCCTTTTAACTCTTATTTCTGAAGAAAAATGTAGATCTTTCCAGCAACCTCATGATTCCTGAAATGCTTTGTTTCTAAATCTTGCCTCTTCATTAGAAGCAGACAACATAAATCAGTGGCTGAAAACATGCAACTGATGAGCAAAAATTCAAGTGGCCAGTGTTCACCCATCAAGCTCTTAAGTATTTTGCACAGGGACAACTCATTTTAAGAACTTCATTATAAAAGCATACCTTACAATAGAGTACATATTTAGTACATAAAATGCTACAGAAGATAATAGTTTCATACTATATGATTTTTTATATTATAGTTACATTTTTTAAAATACTGTCCAAGAAAGTTGAAGGTTTTAGTAGAAAAGGCATTGTTTAAGAAGTTCTAGCATGTAACTTACAGAAATATTACATACACATATTACAATTTACTACAGAAAGCCAAAACTTACACTTGAACATTTCTGAACACAGATCTCAGCACCAAGTTGCCTACACCAAATTGTGCAAAGCTACATGGCAATACTATTCAATGAATGCAATCTGTGTGACTGTTCTAGCGACCACAGTAACAAAAGCATGGGAAGATTTGTCTGCACATAGACTTAATGCAGAAGAAACCAACTTTCCTCTGAAGGCACAGACAGCAGGTCTAGTGCCTATCAAAGTACTTCTGTTCCACAGCTAACTGACAGCAACTTTGAGAAAGTAACTTGCAAATTCACCAAGTTAGAAGATTTTTAAAATCCAAAGAAGAAAAAATAAAGTTTGGGATTTTGGATAACTGCATGGATCTTACATTGATCTGACTTGACTTTCCATCTAACATAATATGCAAACTCCATCATGTAACAAAAAGATATCCCAATGTTTTGGGGTGTGGGGTTTTTTTTGTTGTTGTTCTTGCAACATAAAAATGAATAAAACATTTTAGATATTTATAAAATGTGCATGTTCCTGAAACATTAAGAATGATTTAGTCTATCATGTTTGGAAGTTGGAATAGGAAGGGACTCTTTAAAAATAAACTTTAAAAAAGCAAGCTTCCTTAAACACTTCTCCAATTAAAAAGTATTAAGAGGAGGTTTGCATGGCTTTTTTTAAACACTTTTTAGGTCAGTAAATACCAAGACAATCCTCTTATTTTAAAATACCTATAAACACTTCACACAATTTCAGCATCCTTTACAGAATTCTTTGGAGGACTGACTGTGCAATACTTTCAGAGGAAACACTTTTATCCAATAACTGCACAGGCACTAAAAAAAACACGTTCTAAATATTTTAAGTATTTGCACAGTAAATATACACATTAAAGACTCCCAGAGATTGGATTCTGATGGTGAGGCAAATGCAAAAACTGAAGATAACTACTGCTAACCACAACTGTCTGCTATAATGTGTTAATATTTATTTTTTCCCCTTCCACAGATCACAATACTCTCTAGAAGCTGAAAATATCTTGATGCAAATCATCATCTTCCACTTACATGTTAATTTCCAATGAAATAAAAAGACTGCTCAATTACTTTGCCATGCTCCAGCATAAGCAAGCAGCACTAAGAATCTACACATCCCAAGAGCAGAGTCATTGAACCCTTAGAAAAGAGGCTAACCCATGTTTTCATGACAAAATGGTGACTCAATTTTCAGTGCAGTAATAGTTTAGAGTTGGTGTACTTCTTTATTAATAGGGTACATCTCTACAGGAATACACAGATTACTATCCTGCTTTGTTGCTCTGTTTTTTCATAAACCACTAAAAACATTTGAGAATTTGCCTGCTTCAAAGCATCACTGTCTTAAAATAAATTCAGAAATGATACGGACATCAGAGAGCAAGTCCTTTAGGATCATCTTTTCTGCTCTTTGTTATAAAGCAGCCAGCAAACCTGAGCCCTAGTTCACAGCTAGGCCTTTTAGCTACTATGCATAAATAAGAAGAGGTTGTATGGCCAACAACTACATATACCTGGCTCTAACACACACATGCCTGATACCATTTCAAAAATTAAAATCACTTTCCCCACCAGAAGAAGAAAGAAAACCAAAACCACCATCATAAACATTTCACACCTTCTTTCCTCCCTCTTCTCTCTCCAATCAAATATGTGTGCAAGAACTCATTCACAAGCAATTACAGAATTGGAAGGAGTCTCACAAACTTGGAAAGAAAGAAAAGAACATGGAGGCACATACACATCCTGCACCAATCCCTGAGCATTTATGAGGAACTTGCCATTTCACCCAATTTAGGATATTAGGCCTACTAAAGAAACACTTGGCAGTGCAACTTGCTGATCCATTCTTAACATAATAACCTCATTCAAGAGATTAAAGAGGTACTTTTATACCTTGAATTCATTTGAGTGCTACAGTAAATTATTTAACAAATACTTAAAATATGTAGTCATTAACTCATGGTTCCTTTTATTTTATGTTCACTAGGTCTTACAAAATAAGACTGCAAGAAATAAAACTATAAAAGTAGCAATTGTGCCTTCTCTCACCAGCAGGTTTCTTTAGAGGGTATTTTGTTGTTTTCAGTTGGTTATTTTTTTAAAAAAAGAATTACACTTTATATGTTCTTATATACATGTATACAGATACACAGCGTTCCAGATTTTCGACCAAAGAATTTAAAAAAAATTAATCAAGATGTTTAGTAGACATGTCAGCTTAAGGCCAGGTCAAGATTTTCACTGAACAGCTTATAACATAAACAAATCATAATGCTGAATATAAACTAATTACTACTACAAAATCCTTCCTTGCCAGAGTTCAGAGATGCTCAGAGTTTGAGAATCCTGTATTGCAAATGACATCAAGGGACAATGAAAATGAACACCATGTGCAAGTTTGACACACACAACAATCATGAAACATACTGAGTTGTTCTGCTTCCCCTTACATGCCTTTCTATAGGGCAGGCATTTGCTGCATGAACCCTCACGAAATCCTAGAGGAAATGAAAGCATTCCCCTTCTGTCAGACTCAACCTGGAAGTAAGAATTAAAATGCTGTTTATAGTCCACAGACAGACTTCCTCAAAGAAATACAGAATATTTTCACATGGTACAAAAATACATTATGATACTTTGACACATACATGCAATAAAGTTACCAAGCTGAAAATAATCTTTCAGGAAATCTACAGAAGTTTTTTTTTTTGACTCTGCTTATCCCAACTCAGTGGCAATATAGGCCAAACAAGTCACTCACTAGTCAGAATCCGCCCAAAAAACTTTTGCTTGTTCTTCTTTAAGAAGAGAAGTATTTCAAAACTGCAGTCACAGTATAAGTCAAAGAAATCATACATGAGATACTGGTTTAGTTTTTAATCACAATCTTCCTTACTAGCTATAACAGCACTAAATATATAGAAACACATATTTAGTATGGTTACATTTTGAATTCTTTGATTTCTACAGCTTCTCATATGTAAATTATGACTGCCAGTCATCACGTCTCTCATCTATATACAACTGTGACAGAGCTGGGTGAAGTAAAGGTCACAGGAAGCTTAAAAGGCATTTAAGTTTGACAGGGATTTCATTCCTCTACATTGCATAGGTAGTTCAAAGTTACTGGAAAAACGTTAGAAGTTACTTCTATACCACACATTTGTTTGTAACAATTTAAAAGAAAATACCATTTCTAAACAAAGCACAAGCAACTTGCAACAGATACTAAATTCAGAAACTAAACACTTTATGCAATTAAAAGAACTGCTTACTAGATAAGAACCAAAGATTAACACTCAGTTACCAATAACTAGGACTGTTACTGACCCATGAGACAATGGATTACAAATAAAAGATCAACAATGTCTGGGGGAAAAAAATATGGTATAACTTATATTTGATTTGCACTTTCTGATCTTACAGGAACAAACCAAGTGTAACACTGAAGATACAGAAATAAGCATACACTAATAGCACTGTGCACTGAAATTACCTTATCTGTGTAACTCATCTTTAAGAACTACACTGCAGTATAGTAATAAAAAAGCTATTATTAAATGCATTATGATGCTAAGACTATTGTTGAATGTATATCCACATCAGTACTGTCCCTAATACTTAGCACAGTACTTTGATACTGTTGCTTAAGCAACTGCTGGAGAAGTTCAAATCTTGATCATACACGAAGAAATCAGAGCCCTGAAAAGTTTCTGCTGGATATCCTGCTAATGAAAACAACCAAAAAAAGACAGACCTACAAACAGAAGGCTGGGCAAGTACTTAAGTCACACACAAGTGCAAACAATTTGCCCAGCCAAGTGGTTTAGCACACTTAAGCAGCAGGCTATAAACCACACTAGAACCAACTTCCAGTTGCTATCATGTCTATACCTTACTAGAAATACTGTCTACTTTTTTTTAACAGACCATGGGCCCATCCATATCTTTCTGTTAAGTCTAAACTTCCAGAAGATGTTCTGCTGCCTGTTTTAACAATTTATAAAACCATACTCCTCCACTATACTCAAAAGAGTGGGTTATTCAAAAGCATATGAACAGATAGATGATCAAGATACCCCTTAAGCTTTATTAAAATAAACATGAAGCGCAGATTTCTGGAAGTTTCCTTGAGAAAAAACAAACCTCAGTGGTACCTGCATTTGTTGCTCTTCAAGGACTACAGTCAACTTCAAAAATGTGTTAAATTTTTAATCCTTAATGATAAACAAAACCTCAAACTACTTTACTTCCTACTCTGTTCTTCTAACACACTTTCAAAATTCTGTATCTATTTCAGTTTGTACAATACCTGCAAACCCGAGCAAGGAAGGATAATTATAAAGGTAGTTTGTTTAGGCAGCCATTCTCTGTTGAACAAAGAAAAGTTACTTTTACTATTCTGGACCATCACTAACCCCGCACTGCAAGAAATATAAATTGGGACAAGAACTTCAAGCCTGAATGCCTACAGTACTTAAATATATGCCCTGATTGTCAAAGGTACTCAACATATGAAGATTCACCAATACTAAGCACCTCAACACCAGTATAATAAACACTGAAACATGAAGAAAAAAACATTTAAACACATGACAATACACATTGGCCTAAATGCCCAAATATAGACATACCTCACATGAATTTTTCCCACTTAACACAGTGGCAAAAGCTTGACTTCATCTATGAAGCAACACTTTGAACGAAACATATTCCTATGTTTATAAAGCCCAGTTTAAGTGTTTTTTAATAAGTCATCTAGCATTATTTTAAACTTACAGTAGTAATGTCTAGGCTCAATGTACATTTTCTCTAATTTTAAATATTATGATAAAAAGACTAGTTAAATTCTGGAAAATTACTGAATTAAAAAAATTAAAACAACTTAGATGAAACAAAGACACGTAAATTAAGACTGTGGAGTAGAAAAAAAAGAGGAATACTTTGACATACAAAAAATAATGCCAAAATAATTTAAAGAAAGTCTAATAAATTGCTTGCTTCAAGAAAAACAGTGAACAAGTTTTGGTAGAGTAGAAAAGTCACAGTAAGCAAGCTTCAAGATTTTACCTTGCAAGTGTAAGAAACTTCATAGCATTGAACAAGTTCAGTTAAAGCGTAACATTGTATTTGAATTAGGATGAGTATAATTCTTAATCTCTGCATGGCACCAAAGTCAGAAGTTCTCATTTAGTAGGTACTAGCAAGTCATTTAGTCCGTCAGGTAACCAACAATGATAAAATATCTAACTATCACAGGCAATACTCTAGAGTTTACATGTATGGATGGGATCATTACAACACCTGCCTGCCAAACATTTATAATCTCTCAGTCTCCCTCTCAGGAAAGTCTGTCTAGCTTCAGTGGAAGATGGAGACTTTGCATGTAACTGCAACCACATACCAATCCTGCTTCAAACACTGATAATGCATAATAGGTGTTTGGAGGCTTGCACAAAATGAGCTGATAAGGCTTTCTACACTACAACTGACTGTAGTACAACTATCTTTGTTAGCAAATTCCAAAGGCAGACCAAGAGTTAACAAGTGTTGCAAGACATTAAAGCCAAAAGGATGATCAAGTGCTCCAATTTGATACCATAATTATGCTGCACTTCCATTATGCAATTCATAACTCCATGAATGCTTTAGAACAGGCTAAAATAAAGCAGTATCTCCAGTCACTCAAAAGCCCTCCATCTTAGCTTTAGGCTATGGTTTCTTGTACAATCACAGTGAGAATAAACTAGTTCCTTATTTACCATTACCATGAAATAATTTATTGAATAATCTTACCCTTAGTCCCTGCTTAGTATGCTGTTAAAGCATGATTTTGCTTAATAGCATTGCCTTTGGTGGCCTAAGTGCAGTAAATGAAAGGTATAGGTCCACTTTTTAAAAAGTTTTTAGTCATTTGTTAACGTATAATGCATATTACACACAGCACATTTTAGTCTCATAAATTAATCAAGAATAGAAAAGAACCAGTGCATTAAATCAATGAGAACAAAGACTCGCTATTCTTTTCTACTCTTTTTTACACTTTACCTACACCAAACTGCAAACCCAGATCACAGATCATTCCCAAAAAGGTCATACCAAGAATACACTTGCTATTATTATGGATTTTCAGATGCGCATAGTTTCTTCTTCTAAAAAACTATACTAGCAATAGTACTGTTTACAACTTGACCTGCTCCAAAACTGGTAGAGACAGGTCTGAAAAGGCTTTTTTATTACCCTCTCTAAACTGAGCAGCATTATTACAGGGGTTTCTTCATAGCATAGACATGCTGTCTGTATGGTTTTTTACTTATGCTTAAGCAAGATAAATTAATGTTTTGGGGTGGGTTTAATTTTTTTTGAGTTTTGGTTTGGGTAGGGTTTTTTAAATTATTTTCCCCTCCCATCCTCCTAACTTTGCTAGCTTACCAACCGTTACAATCATTACTCTGTTGTGGCATTATCTAGATGACAGTACTTGTAAGGACTGAAACACTTCGCTACCAATACACAAACTGACAAACAGGTAATTCTGATTTCCACATTAGACTGTAAAGAATGTAAATCACAAGACAGTAACAAATATTTTAAAACCTTTTGTTTCTTTGTTTTTACATACACATACACAGATGATTTAGTCAAAACTGTAGTGCTAAGGAACATTTTCTGGAAATCATGTTATCAGTTGGAGAGACATTTCTCAGCATCTGCAACAAACAATCTTCCTTATCTTAAGGGCTAAATTACTTTTACAACAAGCTTTTACAACTCCCTGAAATCTGTTGGTTCTTCCTGTCTTTAAAGACAATGCAATACCAAGCACTGCAGCAATCCTTAGTTCAAAGCCTAGCATGGCATGCAGGAAAATGCATCTATAAAGGACACCAGAAAAAGGTCCATCCAAACAGGTATTGCCACCTACAGCTGGCCAGCAGACATAAAAGGTGCAGACCCTATATTCCTCATTGTTCTTTATTTAGAGCAGAGCTAAATCAATTCTGCCAACAGTAGGTATTTTATTTCATCAGATGAAATGAGAAGCTGGACTTGTCAGCGTGACACAACAGCAACCATATTTTCTTTGCCAAAGCACTCTCTTTTTACTTATGTGACTTGCCACTACTGAGGGTAACTAATATTTTCAAGCTCCATAAACAGCCAAATTGAAGATGACACTTTTTTAGAAGTCAATCTCCTAGAACTCAAGTTACACAATTTTCAAATTGGTGGCAGGACTCTGAAGCAAATTTAAAATCTGAAAAATGGCAAATAACAACACTGCCCCTAGGATGCAACTAAAAAAATACCAGCTTAAAAAATCTATGCTAAGCCACCATAAATCCTTTGTTGTAAAGTATCTTCTCCCTCTTTCATCAAATACAGAAACAAAACTTAGAGCAAATAAAAAGCCCCATATAAACTCTAAAATAGCTTACAAAATAAAGCATGCAAGTTACCGCATCAAAAAATGTTTAATTGAAGCTTCCAGTTCTAGTTTAATATGTTCATTCACTACTTCTTACTAACATCTTCAAGAAGTATTCATCTGTAAAAATCTCATTTGTACCTGATCAACCTTCCTACTACATACTTGCATACGTGATGAAAATTCATCCAATTTCCTGATGGTACTAGTTACTACTACCAGAGATACTCAAAGGCTGTTCACAAGCCTTTCAATTCTCAGCTTTAATCTTTCAGCCTCTCCACAGACTTAGTAATAAGCCAAAATGTACATCCTATACAGAAAACATTTCTTCCACTTTTTTTTCCCCTACTCTGTCCAGCTATAAAGGGATCTTTTATTCAAAACTTATCTTCAAAAATAAAATCATGGGAGTGTCACACAATGAAGAGTACTTCAAACCTCTATGTCAGTTTTATGTGTTTATCATCACCTGCTCCTTTCTCTTTTGCTTCAGTGTTGGATGAAATGCACAAACAGGTGAAAACCACCTGCATCAGACTAAAGAATGAAAGCAACTCTATAGGAAATTCTGTCAAGGACAGGGAGACAGTTTTTAGTTCTCTATCTTTCACTCACAAAATCTGCTTTTGAGTAATGGTAAACAACATTTCAGATTAAGTTATTTTTAAATTCACTTAACAGCAGCCTTTATAAATGTTGTAAAATACACTGATTTCTTTAAGTTTTCACTTTACAGGTAATTTAAGAATTATACAAGTCTGTACAAAATCTTATTGCAAGCATCCATAGCATACTAAAGCATTGTCTAGGAAGATGTAAAACTGATTTTGCAACACTAAGTATAAATACACAAAAAAATTCACTGCAATATATATGTATTTTTCCATACTTAAGTTTCAAAAGCATAAAAAATAGAAGCCCTCTTATACACATGAGATACTAAGCTCAAAAGACAATGTCTAAAACTGACCGGATTTAATAACTGAACTGAGTAAACAGAGGTAACTGCTGCAAATCCAAGAAACTATATGAGAATCACGCACTAGAACGAGTCTATACCATGATTCAAGCTAAGAAAAAAAGATACTTAACTAGAAAACTGGCCTGCATTTTTGTAGTTTAAAATATTAGAAAAGATGATGAAACTACCAACATACAAACACCTACGGCATACCCAACAGGTTGAAGAAAGACTAGTCAGAACTGGAGGGGGGTTGTTGTGGTTTTTGGGGTGTTGGTTTTTTTTCATATGGAAACTATAATGGTATTATTTGTATCCTCTCTTCTATAAATAAAAGTGTGCAAATTAATTTTCCATACAGCATTCTGCCAAGCAGTTCATTTTTAATATCTCTTATTTCAAGCCACGGTGAAGATTAAAAGAAACTAAAAAAAAATTAATGCATCCTGGGGAAATAAAGGTTACATTTTCAAAGATACAGTCCAAACTGTCCATTTTTAAAAGGCCATGCCCTGATAACAGGCATAGAAAGAGCTGCAAACAGTGTTCTAAAAACTGAACAGGGCTAAAGACTTATAGACACTGGCATGTCTTTAAAGGCAATTATATACAGGTTTAACGAAAGCTGGGGGTTAATCTAAACAAGGTATTACATGGGTCAGATGTTTTTTCAAAGGCATACTAAATGGAATTTTACAGCTTCTTCACTGGCCCAATTATGTCACCACTTAGTTCTTTCTCCTACCTTTTCCCTTGCCAGGTTTAGAATCTCTTGGGATGTTTTGATATAAATCTTCAGTGATATATGTGTGTGTACACATGAGACAGAGAGAGAAATGGGGATTTTATACATACATATTTACAGTATACCTGTTTCTTAAATGTTTATGTACTTTTACAATACACTATCCTTTACCTCCTGTAGAAGAGGGAATAATCTAACAAACAGGCAAAAAACCTCTCAAGAGAACTCTGGTTAGAGACATCAGATGGGCAGAGAAGTGAGGAGCCATGCAGAATAACAGTGTTATCTCACACTACCTTTAGTGAGTGATGAGGTCTAAGCTCCAGACCGAAAGAAGTTCCAGTCAATATGACAATATAAACAAAACCTTGCCCTGAGATCCCCTGGAAGTGGAAACAGAAGCAATCTCACTAAGTTTTTAGTGTCACAGACAGATACACAGGGAGAAGTGCTGCTGTACATTATCTAATTGTACACAAAAGTGACCTGACCACTACTGCCACGTAAAAACCCACTATTTTTGGTCTCCATTTAATAGAGTCATATCCTGCTCTGTGTAAAGAATCTAAATGATTTTCCAACTGCAGCTGAACAAAAGTGTAGTTTACCTGGAGTTGACAGATTGAACAAAGACAAAACGTGCATGGGAAAAGAAAGGATATGATCTTTGTCTAGGCAAATAACAGAGGAAGAAGGTATTTCTGGCTATTGTTACCCTGAGGGATTTAAACATTCTGGAAAAACTACCAATCATGACAAAGAGCTAACATATGCTCTTAAAATCAGGGTACAGACACACGCTAGATGTCATTTTCCAAAACACTGAGTATCACTGAGGTATCTCTTACTTAGCTAGGATCCCCTGAAAGCTTAGGGGGCTTTTTTTGTTGGTTGGTTTAGAAAAGGAAAAAAAAAAAACCCACCACAAAACACACACACCACACCAAACACAAACCACCAAACACAACCCATGAAGAGAAGGATTAGTGTCCTGGTTTAGAAAGATCAAAGGAAGGAAAACCAAAAAAAACATTTCCGAGAAAATTGACTGCTAGTAGCATAATGGTGACACCGTGGGCTTTAACACCTCAATCTGTCTTCTACCACCTTCACATACTTGCTGACTAAAAATCATAATCAGAATGAAACAGAGTTGGAACTTGTCTTCTAGCACTCCTGGAAGACAAGCTGCTACTCATTATAGCTCTCTGGCATCTTGGAAAGATGTGATGAAAGCCACTAAGGCAGTCAACACCTCATGATCAACATAATCAGAGACTGCTGATAGAGTTAGTATTTTCAATATTAAGAACCCAACCTCTCCCAGCAACCCATTTTATTAAATTATTTTTTTTAATAAAGTTTGGCCAGTGATCCTACTCCTGATTTAAGTTATGGCACCAAGAAGATATTTAAGTACTTTACCTCCAATTGCTATGGCATTTTTCCTACCTTGCAAGTATTTAGTGTTCTGTCTCTTCACCCGAGTCTCAGTTTCTTTTCTAGCATTCTTTTCCGTCCTCTCCCACGTTCTCAAGGCAAGTTATCTACCTTTAAGTTACTTCTCCCATTAATGTAGCTTCTTCTTAGACAAGGAGTTCTTTGGGAAAACCACCACAGTCTTCCCGTCCATTTGTAAATGGGTATCACAAGAGGTCCTCAATACAGTGAGGCATTTCCACACACATTAATTAGTATAAACCAATTGCACATTAAAACTGCTGTTCAGATCACTTCAGCCTGCATATGCAAGGACCTTTCACAACTGACAAAGCTTCTCTGCACACATTGTCAAAGAAATGAGACTATTCACATGCACGTGCTATTAAGATCAGTCAGTGGTCACTTACTGCAAAAGGTGAAGGTGGGAAAACATAGGCAGTTTCTTACTCT
The DNA here is from genome assembly GCA_026212715.1 of Elanus axillaris. Classification (NCBI taxonomy): domain Eukaryota; kingdom Metazoa; phylum Chordata; class Aves; order Accipitriformes; family Accipitridae; genus Elanus; species Elanus axillaris. The sequence goes on from JANZLQ010000008.1 coordinate 29,142,563, forward strand.
AAGTACACAGAATCAGTGCGCCAGATACAAGGCTCTCCAACCCTCCGCAGGCCTGAGCAGCTCTCACAATGGAGTAATGCTTTGAAGCAAAACCACCAAGACCAAAACTGCCTCAAGTTCAATTTAAAGAGCCACAATGGTGTTGCTGAACCTCCCTTTTCCCACCATACTCATTTGCCTGCAGCGTCTCTTGGCTGTCAAAAAGAGAAGGCTTCTACGTACACCACAGACTCGCAACTGGTTCAACCTGAGTAAAGTTAATACTTGAAAAAGAGAAGCTGAGGGAGGATGAAGTCTAGGCTTGTGGGGGAAAAAAAAAATCTACCTAATAATAAATATTAATTATTTCAGTATAATAAATAATCTAAACTACAATCACCACTAGCATACCCACATTCCACAGTATTCTTTTGTCTTCCTCTATACAATGGGAATATACACACTGTCACAGATTGTTAAACACAATTTACCCACACAGTAGTTTCAGAGCATAATCAATACAACCCACACCCTCAAAAGAAAAACAAGTATTTTAATGTAATACCTACATGCACTGGGACCTGAGAAAAAAAATATTTCTAATTAGACAAACACATCACACCATTTCATACGATGGCTGTAACGAGACCTGCAAGTTAGTGCAAATCAAACTATCAGACAGTCTATCTTTTAATAAAGTTACAGGCAGTCTTACCTCTCATCCTCACCATCTACTCCGAGAGGCGTTGTCAATGGCAGCACCTTCAGCGGAAAGAGGGAAGCAGAAGATGGCATGTTGCTGCTACCACCATCTGAAACAGCTGATGCTCCAACACCACTCTCGCCACCGGCAGCTTGAGGTAAACCCACTAAGGAAGGTTCTGTAGGGCGTCTGCCATCTTCAGTTTGGCTTACAATTGACTGAGCTAGTGATTGTGCAGGGAACTGGGTAGAGCTTAGCGGTATCTGCTGTGGCACACTCTGTGCCACTGGCATACCTATACTTGTTGATATCAAGGGAGGCTGACTAACACTTTGAGCCAAATTCCCATTCTGCACAGCTGAAGCTTGTGCTATATTCTGTGGCTGTCCCAAACCTATAGAAGCAGAAGGTATGCCAGGAGGCACAGCTGAACCAGCTTGACTTGGTGCAGGAACAGTACTAGCAGAAGGTATAGGGCTAACCGCAGGCAGCTGCTGGCCAGTCATCCCTTGGACTACAGATTCCACTCCTTGTGCCTGCGGCTGTACAGGTAACAAGGTGTTTTGCTGAGCAATGACCATTTGCTGAGGAAGGCCTGAAGCGCTAGCCTGTAATCCCTGCTGCATTATTCCTGTCTGCACAGGCTGCACTACTTGTGAAGATGGAGGAGCAGCCGTTGACGGCATAACTGGAGGTGGAATTTGGTTTGCAGCAGATGGTGGTTGCACCACAGCAGCTACGCTTCCTTGCTGCCCAACATTCAGCATTTGACCGCTGGTACCTACGCCTGGTATCGCTGCTGGAGCATGTGTAACAGGCTGAGCTGGGGCAGCAGCTGGATGCGCTTGTACTGAAGGCTGCATGCTCTGTGCCTGGGCAACAGGAACTGGTTGCCCTGCTCCTACTCCTGTAGAACCAGGCTGCATGGCAGGGGCTGGAGTTTGAAGGATCTGCTGATGCTGAATGTAGTCTGGCATAGCACCCGTAACAGAGTTTTGGTTCACCGGCTTAACGTGACCTGTAGCCATCTGCGTAGGAACTGTCTGTTGCTGCTGTTGTTGCTGTTGTCCATACTGCAACTGCTGCTGCTGTACAACTGGCAAAGTCTGCGCCGGCTGAGAATACGGTAGCTGCTGTTGAGCCATACTTTGAATGGCAGGTTGCTGGTGGCCCAGAGATGGGGATACACCTAGTATATTAACTGGGGCTGGCTGAACCCCAGTAACAGTGGTTAGACTGGCCTGTGCAGGAGGTTGGACCCCTGGCTTCTGCTGTGGATAGTTTACTTCTTGAGAATGCAGCTGGACTTGTGCAAGCTGGGATTGAGAAACACTCTGTGGTATACTAGATGCTGGAATTGCCGGAGAAGCAGCGCTGCTAAAATCCATCTGCTGTGGACCCACACCTTGAAAAGCTTGCTGCTGTACCACAGTAGGTGCTCCCATTTCTCCACTTCCCACACTTTCTGTATAGTGACTCAGTGTGCTTACATTGCTGCTAACAGAACTCCCACTGGTGCTCTCCCTTTCAGAAGTCACTTCAAGCGGGTTTTGTTTTATCGTCTCTACTGCTTTGTTTACTGCTACTCCTTCTGAAACTCCAACAGTGTTTTCTTTATCATAGAATTCAGTGCATGTCCATCTACCTTTTTTGAAAGGTTCAGAACTAGAATCTAATTTTACAACCCTAAACCTTGATGTGCCAGATGCAGGCTGCTGCTGGGCTGATCCCACTGCCATTCCTGCAGCTGGATTAGTAACATTGTTAATGACACTAGAGGAAGCACTCGTACCATTGCCAACACCACTCAAGATATTCACATTAACATTGCTGCTAGTTCCAGACAAAGCATTTATGTTACCAGTACTTGTGATGTTGCTTAAATTTATAGTACCAAGCATGCTGCTTGCCACACTAGAACTACCACCCATATTATTTAAGGTACTAGTTCCAGTAGCAGGACTTACACCTATATTGCCAGGAGTACTTGTAGTGCGGATATTAGACACAACAGGTGCTGGGGAACCAGTGGATGATGCAGCAGAAACTGGTGCAGTTGATATAACATTGTCAGAGCTTCCAGTTGTTGACAGTTTCCTAAACGATGGACTGGGCGGTGGTCCTCCAGAAATTGGGGCACTGCCCAACCCAGGATGCGATGGATGATGGTGTCCATGATGATGGTGGTGAAGATGGTGGTGGTGATGAACATGATGGGGGTGAACACTTCCATTGATCACAACGCTCTGCTGTGGGTGATGAGGCAGAGGAGCATGCTGCTGAGGAATATGAGGCTGGTTTGGAGAAACAGCCCCTGGAGTCTCTGCCTCTTGGAAGTTATTTAAAGTCTCTTCAGAGGAGCTCCTCTCAGGTTCTCCCAAGTCAGTGGCCCTGGATAAAGAAACATCCAAGATTTCTGAAGACGACAGGTCTTCAGTGTGGGACTCATCCAGGTCATCGTAGCTTTCTGTATCTTCAGCTATGCTGTTATTAGAGCTCATACTAGCTGATATTTGAGCAGGGGTCACACTGGTAATTTGGAAGCCACTTTTCTTTTTCATTTGAGCTCCAGTCTGTGCAAGAGGCTGTGGCTGGAGCTGAGACTGCGAGAGGAGGTTCAGGCTTTGTGGAGGAGGGGGTGTCGGCTGTGGACCCGCTGATGAAGATGCTGCAGGAGATGGAGGCGGCGGCTGGACCAGCAAAGGCGGCTGATAATCGTCGGCGGAGAGGGCAGTGCTCCCAACGCCGGTACCTGGTGCAGTGGGAGCAGTAACGCAGCTGCTGCCGCTGCTACTGCTGCTGCCCCTTCTAGGAAACATTGCCGGGTGCGCCATCTTCCTAGCACTAATGTCTGCGGCTGAGTCAGGCTGGTGCATTGTATCGGGTGTATTTTAAGAGTGCAATCCCCCGGTATGGAGAGAGACAGACACACACACACACACAGTTAGCTTTGCGCTCGCGGCAGGGCAGAAAGACACCACGCACAACCCCCCCAGCTCCCGCAGAGCACGGGCTGAGGCGCCTCGGCACCGCCGCTAAGCACCCCCCTCCCCTCCCCTCCTCCTCCTCCCCCCCGAGACAGGGAGGGGGCGAGGACCGGTCCTCTGCCGCCTCTAGATTAGCGCCTCTGAATGTGACACTTTCAAGCCTCCGCCATTCACTTTCTTTCTCCCCC
>JANZLQ010000008.1:29148055-29182146 GCA_026212715.1 Elanus axillaris
GGGGGGATGTAGCGTCTGATGAGAACTCGCGAGGAAACGCACTGAAGCGCCGCTCCAAAAATGATGCCGTTCAAAGGTATTTTTTAAGTTACTGAACGGAATTGAGGTGAAATCCACCAACCTTCCCTCCCTGTTTCAGTGCCGGTATTCCGCCAGCAAAGAAAGACCGCGTGGCCCTTCTCAGAGCCAGGCAGCAAAGCTCGACGTCCCCGTTACGGCTGGGCTGCTCCAGCTCTCCCCTGTGGCAAGCAGAGCTTCTCCTCCTCATGGAGCAGCTACCGTCTGATCTCTGAAGATTTTCCTTCCAGGAAAACCGCCAGGAGATCTTTCTTCCTGTCCTTGCAGCTGTCAGCGTGCACAGAGCTGCCCAGCAGGTAGACGGGTATCCATGGCCACACAAGCCTGACAGGTAAACACCATCACCACCTCTCCCACCGGCAGGACCCCCTCCAGGAACGCTTTCAGACTGCAATAAAGTGGGCGTCCTGCTTTGCTACGGAGAGGGGGACAGGTTCTCTCCCCCCTTTCTCTGGCAGCCTGGTGGTAGGGTGTGCACAGGCCCCCAGAGAGCTGCTTGCCTTCCCACCTCCTGACAGCACATTCTTGTCTCCAGACACGGGCATCCATGAGCAGGTGGAGGTGTCTCGAATTGCCGCTTTGAAATTGGTCTGGTTTGTATGGAATAATAAAATGTTCACAAGACTTGACTGGCTCAGGCTAATTCTGTCACCTGACTACGAAGCCGGCTGGTTAGGACAGTCTGCAGGGCACAGGGGAAAAAAGAGGGCTTGGTGTTTGCTGCAGTGAATATTTAAGCACATCATGAAGAGTAGTAGAGCTTGAACGGGAGGAAAGTTGTGAGAGTCTAAGGTATTATATCATATAGCTGAGTCATTAGAGAGTTCTTGTGGGAGATGTAAATGTTAGTTCCTTCAGGCAGAGAGGAGATTTGAGTCTCCCATGTTCACTGTGTGGCATTTAATCACTGAGGTACTAAAAAAGCTCCATTTTGTGAAAAGGGTGAGGATTCAAGGTCATACACACAGTGGGAGCTTTTGCTGCCTGTTCCTGAATTTCACCCTTCCATCTTGCTTCTCGTGTTAACCTAGCTTATCTAGCTGTCACTCGGTGTGGGGACAGGGATGGCTTTGAGAAAATCACACCTTTTGCAGCCTAATTCCTTTTATGTCTGGAATGCAGACATTCAGCTTGGGTCTCCAGGTATCTGAAAGGTAGACTTGCAACCCTTGCTCCTCCGTCCATGGCTCTATGACGTTGCCTGTATACAGGCACTGTAACATCATTGGCATGTAAGTAAATAGGATGCTGCCTTTTCTGAGAGCAAGACAATATTATTTTTTAAAACTGATGATCTGGTAGAACAGCTTGAAGACCATGCTACCCACACGTGAGCTTCCTGCAGGAGCCTCTGTGTAACCCTCACAGATTTCAGGAAAGATCACAAAGGTGCCCACAATCTGTCTGCATCTTGATGCAACACTAAGGCCTTATATGTGTCTTTAATGAGATACTCACATGTATAAACATTTTTGAGATGAGAGCCCGAGGTTGCAAGCCAACTTCGATTATAAATTCCTCTTCTGTTTATAACTTTCCCAGAACAATTTCCTTGAGGAATTAAATCTTCTGTAAGTAATTGTAGCTCAAAGATGATTTTTTGAACGCTTGAACAAAGTCCCAACTACTTTTAAAGCACGTAGGCTATGAATACAGATGAATCTGTTCCTAACCTTAAAAATGTGTGCAAAAGTGACTCAAAAAGGATTGAGCTATAAAGTTTGTATGCACCTAATGGACACCAACAAGCCTGAAAATTAAAACAGTAGTATTGTCATTGGTTAAATGTTTGCTTTTACCCGTACTAACCAACTTGTGTTAATTTTGAATAGTTGTTAGTCTTTTGGGCTATAAATTTATTTGTACAGCATGTGAAGCAGTTCTTTAAATTGGGCCCATATAGTTTTCTTCTTACACGAGAGAAACTGAAGAAAAAATGAAATTTAGATAACTCTTAATTTATCTGCATAATGTGGTCACTGGTCAGTTGGCAGTCCAAATGATGGTCTAGACTAGACAAAGCACATCTGAAGTGGCATATTTGAAATGAATTTTTTTAATGCATCTCATAAATACGAACATTTTCAGGGTACACCTTTTTTTCTTTGCTTATCCATTTTCATCAGGTATGTGCTTACACTTCTCTTTCATTTTTTGTAAGCCTTAGTCTAAGCATGAAAATGGGATTCTCAAATTAAAGATTTTAATTCCTTTTCATATCCATTAAGGTTTATGAAATTAAACCATTGATAATTTAATTGTTAAGAATTGTGTTATTTAGTTGTTCAAAGTGGGAAAAGAAATTTCATTATATACCTCATTTACAAAGCACCAAATACTTCAAAATTCAGCCACAACACAACAGACCACTTTCACGTATGGACAGTAAGTGAAATCACCCAATAGTTTTTTCCACACAAGTCCACCTGCTGTTTTTTAATGAACTCTATCAATCAACTAGCTGGAACCAGAGGTGCTTGTGTCATCACTGGATGGATCCAGCACCTTGTTCACTGTGGTCACTACATGTAGTCATGCTCATGACTACAGGGCAGATGGTCCTGCAATGCTGTCATTACCTCAGCTGGAGACTGAAGACTGCTGGAGGGTTGCCAGCATAGAGGAATCCCTTTGGATTGCATCTCCTACTTCCATGCTTCCCAAATGAGCATGCACAGATGGGCTTGATGCAGCCCTTGCTGCCAGGTAGGGAGAGTGAGTGTCTGGAATAACTCTTATTTCAACCTTAAAATCTTATCATTCAGGTTAGTGCAAGAGAGCAAGGTCTTCACAGTGTAAATATTTAGAGATCTGTCTCCCATATATTTCTTCAGACAGGTAACAAGAAGCCTTGTTGCCACCACTGATTCTCCAAGGATGCCAGAAGCAGCAGTATTTTAATATTTTCTTTCTTTGGCTCCTTTACTATTTGACACACTTGTATGCGTTCATCCTAACATATGCAGTAGTTTATGTCTTTGTACAGCATAATTATAAAGCCAACAAACAGGAATAGTATGGGGTTTTACTCAAGACAGTCAGAATCATGGCAAATTGGTTTGATGTGTGTTTTAAATCCTGTGTGACTGCTTCATAAATAATGTTTTTAAAACTTTAATGAAAAGATTTTATTTTATGATATGAAGCTGCTATTGTTAGTTTAGACAGGAGTCTTTTCTGTGTTTGTTAATATTGCTGACTGCAGTCTCTAAGTTGATTTACAAAGATGTATGCAATTTTTTTGTTCCTTCTTAGAGAAGCACTCATAAGAAAATTCTCACCTTTCAGCTCTGAAAAAGTTGTAATTCTGCTTCTGCATTTTCTTAGAAAGTTCAAGTCAAGTCTTGATCTTCCTTTCTTGCTTTGTTTTTAATTGGCTGGTTACTTGGTTGATTGGGTTTACTGACTGATTCCAAAACGCCTACTGAGACATTTTTCAGTCCTTTTTTTAATTTTTATGAAATAATGTTGAACTTTTCAGAACGGGAAGTTTTCTCATAAGTTCTTATTAAATAAATACTTGCAGAAATAGACAATTCGAGCAATCTTTTAAAAAATCAGCTTCCTTTAGACTAGTCATGTCTACTTCAATGCCAATATACTCAAAACCCTACCTTTCTAGATAATTGAGAAAAGTTGTTTTAAAATGCTCATTATACCTGCACTTGGAGAATGTGGCCGTCTTGTTTTTTTTTTATTTGTCCTGGTTTCGGCTGGGATAGAGTTAATTTTCTTTCTAGTAGCTGGTATAGTGTTATGGTTTTGATTTATTATGAGAATAATGTTGATAACACACTGATGCTTTCAGTTGTTGCTAAGGAGTGTTTATACTAAATCAAGGATTTTTCAGCTTCTCATGCTCAGCCAGCAAGATTTTATGAAAGACTTCTGGACTTCAAGAAGCTTTATCATGACTTTAACTTTCAGCTGTGTAGACTATAGTTGTATAGGCTATGTGCCCTGTATTGCAGGAGTGAGGGTTAAAACCAGCCTCTGACTGATGCATTACCACCTAAAGGACCACCACGATTTTATCACTGTTATCATCTTGCTCTCCTTTACTTCTCCATTTTTGCTTACACTTGTAGTCAACTGATGAAATTGCATGTTACAGAAACACCAAGTTCTGGAAAGTATTTCTGGGATACCTCAACCTATAAATGTAACGGATGCAGTTCCACTGTAGTCTGAGATCATTTATTTGTTTGTAGAGTACGGGTCTTAGATTGTTAACTGCTTGATCTTTGATTAGTCAGCTAAGTGGTATATATAATTAAGATGAAGATCAAATAAAATAGATTATCAAATCATTGAAAAATGGTCCAGTTGTTAAATAGACCCTCCCTTTTTTTACCTCTGGAAAATCTGTAACTAAGTAGCAAGTCAACCAGTTTTTTAGATTATTTTTAGTTTCTATGAATTAATTGTAAACATTTTGACGGGACTATTTAATAGTGTTGGAAATGTGAGCTCTTGGTTTGTAGTTCTCAGTCACAGAGATTGTGTGGAACTGTTTTCTTTTGACTGATCCTAACCCTGATGGAGGAAAGCACTTAGGAAAATGCTTTGTTTAAGAATGATGCTTTGTGTCCTATGACCACACTGGGAATTCGGTGATGTCTGAAAGTTCTGCAATTTATATGTGATTTTCTTGAATGATCAGGGGTGAGTGTGCCTGTTGTGATGAGGCACAAATCTTTAAAATCTCAGGCTAGGCATAAATAAATAGATTTTTTTGATTTTTTTTTTTCCGCTGAAGCACCAGGCTTGTTCAATGCAGAATTCCTTGGAAAAGCAGAATGTGTAGCTGGTTAGTATTTGGCATAGCCATACAATTTTTGTCATTATATCATCACATAGTAACTGGAGGCAGATAGGCTGTCCTAGTTGTGAAGGGTACAGAGAAATCTTTCTTGAACTCATTTAATTGTCTGAATCTTGTGTATCTAATTTTCATCTCCCTTTTGGCTGTGTCAACAGTATTTCTTCCCACCTAAAACATACTCTGTGGAAGCAAATACTTGTTTGCACAAATCCAGAATTTTCTATTGGACATTACTGAAGCAAACTTAAACTTTGGGTTTTTTATGCATTAGTCGTAGTGTAACTGAACTCCTTACTGAAAGCAAGCACAGACTGGTCATGAGCACAGCAGAAGTAAACATAGTTTTATGAGTAGTTACTTGATACATTTTTCCATAACTCCAATAATAAAAATTATTTCTCTGCTAAAGGACATACAAACGTATTCACAGTAACAGATTTAATTCCTCCTCTTGTGTGAGGTCCTTGGTTTGTTTCCCTACTTTATAATTTTTCAGGCATCTTCTCTTGGATTATCTCTGCATTTTAAATTACTGTATGTGACACTTCTGCACACATACACTGACAAGCCCTGAAAAGTCAAATCAAATGCCCTTGTGACAAAATTCAGTGGGAAACAGGTTTAGGATTTCCACCTCGGGCACCAGAAAATACTGCCTTTATCAATTTCAGTAGAACAAAAGATGTGCAAAGTCCTAGCAGTTCAAACACATAGTCAGAGGCTTAACTTCAGTCATGTGAATAGTCCCTTTGACTATTAACTTGTGGTCACTAAACCCCTAAAAACTTAACATTAAATGTGTAAATATTTGTAGGCTCATAAGACAAAAAGATGAGGTGTGTTCTAAGGTGTGGTTTTACAGAGCTTTAGGATTATGTTGACCTTTAGCTGGTAACAGTGTTGAGACCTTATCAGTAAGAAGGTTACTCCATATGCTGCCAGACCAGATATTCTCCAGTATTTTTTGAAAGGTGCTAACTTTTTGTCTAATAGGAGCTTTGTGTCTTAGCTTAAAAGCCAGCCCTGCAATATGTCACTGCTTTAAGATCAAGCCACGTTACGTCATTTCCAGTTTTACTACCCGTTAAGGCATTTTAACTGTTGTTAGTAAGAGACTAGAAAATTGTGTATTTTAAATAGGGCATCAAACAAAAAAGCATGTTTCTATTCATTAGAAAGTGCTTTATTTCTGCTCAGTCTTAATACCTTTATTAGTAGTTCAGCTTGGAAGCACTGATGAGAGTTTAAAACCCCTTGGGGATACTTGCCACATCTCACTGCCAAGTGAATTGTTAGATAATAAATGAGGAAAGGTAGAAATAGTGTCAAAACACACCTCAGACTGTGCTTATCAACTAGCCCGTCCTACTTCAATAAGGGGCAGTATGTCAGTGTGCCTGTCCTGTGAGACAAGATACAGCAACGCCATAAGCGAGGGAATTGCTTCCCACAGCTAACATCCCCTGCCCCGTGTCTCCCCAGTGACTCAGTTGTCTCTTTTAAACCATGTGTAGGAAGGAAGAGACAATAATGGTCAATACGCATGCTAAATCTAGCTCAGAAACATCCAGAACACTTGCTCTTGAGTTGACTGGTGTCTTCTCAGCAGCTAGTGTGGATGGTCAAAGGGGAATCTGGGGTGAGAGGACTTCTAACAACTCCCTGTTGGCATGGGCTGCAGAGATGATAATTTCTTTGTGCATAGAGGAAGAAGCTAATAGGATACAAATGAAGTTCACAGTCATGACGGTGAGAGGTGGTGTGGAAACCAGACAGGTCCAGGAGATAACATGAGGACTTGGTATTTCCAGAAAAAGTACATTTGCTTAGTTTACACACTTAGTAAACACGAAATAAGGTATGATTTTGGAATATAAAATGGATGCAAAGTAACGTTTTTTAATGGCGACATTTGTAAAGATGTAGTTGCTGATATACCCTAGGAATTGTAATAATTTAAGCACACTGTGGTACTAGAAGTGTATTGGAGAACTGGAAATAGTCAGAGAAATGCAACGAAAGTGATGTTGGAAAAGCTGGAGTTTCAGCCATAATGTGTGTTGGTTTTGCAAGTGTCTGCAGGTCGAGGCATTAAATCACAAGATAATAATCTCTGACTCTTTAAAGGAGAGGGGTGATATTTCAGACCCAGATTCAGCTCACCCCCAGTAAGGTATCTGAATTAGAAGTGTTGCTGTAAAATTTCTCATAGAGAACAGGAACCTTCACATACAACCTCAGCACCCTCTGGAGCAGCTCATTTTGTTACATTGCTAGGAGAGCCCAGGGTAATTATATGTCTAGCATGTGTCTCTCAGTAGGGACCTAGAGTAAGGTGGGAGGTATGTGAGCCAATGGCATAAAAAAAGAATATTTAGACTGAACACCAGAACAAACAGTTTCAAAGATACATTGGACACTAACAGTGAAATACAGCCTGTGAGAAAGCAATAGCAAATCAATTACAGGGACACTCAGGTTTAGCCGGGATAAAATACTAAAGAGTTGCCTATAGAGAGTAATCCTATGCTGATCAAGAGAGGGCTCATATAATCTGTAAGATTATTCCTACCATTAATATATAACAATACTCTTACCTGGCAAAGGACAATAATCTATAATTTAAGGCTCTTACCTGATACCAGGATTAAAGTGACAGGTGATTTATCCAGTGCAGAGAAGAATGTGATTTATTTCTCAACATTATGCTGGGGAATAAAATCACATTCTTTAGATAGATAAATATCTGTATGCATGTAAACATATACACATATATGTAAATAATTATATATGTGGATTTATATGTGAATATATATACACTGTATTACTTATCTATATAAGTTTGTTGGGTCTTTTTCTTAACCGAAGCTTGGTGGTGCTTTCAGTGTCTGCTAATTGACACTTCTGCATCCCCTGCTGTCAGATACCATTAGCTGAGGGTGCTCTGAGCCAGGTTCAGCCTGGCCAGGGCACTCCTTCCCATGTTTCTTGTCTTCATTCTCACAAAACTGGATAGCTCACTACAGTCCATATAAACATGACCTCCCAAACCAAATGCTGGCAGGTAGAGGAAAACAGATTTGTGGGCTCAACCTTGGCTTCCTGTTGCAGACATTGCCTCCTCTTCTTTGCTATGGCATCCGCTGCATTTGGAGGCGGTGGTGCTTCATGTTGATTTAAAAGTGTCTAAGACCAAATCTGTATTCTACAAATTTCTTCATTGTTCAGCTTCTATCAACTGTCCTAATGTTCATTTAACCTGTCACTTAAATTATATACCATGTTCCTCAGCACTCTGAGACACATTTGTTGCTGTGCTGATTCTGGGTTTTTTTCTTCATTTGTCTTCTATCCTACTTTTCACTTCTCCTTTTCTTTACCTCTTTCTCATTTCTGATGCCTAGATTATTTTCTTTTTCTGTGAAACTTCCCCTTAGCTTAGATCAGCTCTAGCACATCTATGCATAGCTGCCACCATTTTCAAAATGCTGCTTTCAGACTTCCAGTTAGACTAGCTTCTTCTTGGGTAGGGTCACAGAGAGGTTATGCTGCTTCTCAGCTAATCCTCTGAGGCCTAGAAACAGGTTTTTCAAGCAGAATAAATAACTCTGCTGAGCCATTACGCTCGTTACAAAGTGTTAAATAGCTGATTTCAGTGTTTTTGTAGACAATGATGAGTGAATACTGCATTTTGTTTCTTTTTTTAGCCAGCTTTCCTAAGGAAACAAAGCTTACACAACTGTTCTGCCTGTCTGTCTGTCTGCTTCTCTGTCAGCCTCTCTTTAATAACTTTGAACCTGTTGGTTGATTTCAGACTGGGATAGAGATCGAGAAGGTACACTGGCCCTGAAGTTCATGCATTTCTACAGCTCGGGAGAGGACAAAGTCCCTATGCACCGCTCTTGTGGGAGAGCAGGCATCCATCCCATGGCCATTTGGGACGGCAATGGCCACGGCATCGCAGTCCAGCCTGTGGGCTCCAGCCGGCCACCTTGTGTCCCTCCCCAGGGACAAAGAGCTTGAGTAGGGGGGGATGTTGTGGTGAGGAGAAAAGCACTGATGAAGTGGGAAGGAAGGACAGCTCCATATGGGGGACAAAAGTCTGTAGGCAACTGAGTTGCGTTATTGTTGTTGTTCGTGGAATGAGTGTATTTATGACAAAGAAGAAAGTGTACAAAAAAGACTTTCCTTCACAGGAGTCTTTCCCTTCTTGGATTTGGGTCACTAGGTGCCACTGAAATACAAACAGGAGGTGTTAATAATACTGCAGCAGGAATGTTAGATTTCACTCTTTAGTACCCAAGAGATGGAGCCTATAGCTTGCAATTTTCAGTCTTCCTGGGCATTCATATTTTCAGCTCCTCGGAGACTTAATCTTCTTCTCATTGCTACAATTTTCAGCTGTTTATTCTTGCAGGATGCTGATCTCCAGATATCCAGTATCCAGATACTCAGTATTTGTCCTCTATCTCTCTTTGTGCTGTGGAAGATGAGACTTTGCAGCTGCTGGTTAACAGACTTGGTACTCTAATATTTTAATGTCTTTGTGCTTTAGCTCTGGAGGTCATGGCCTGAATTCTTGGTTATGATCGCTAATAGCAAATAAGGCAAATGATCTGATTCACATGTTGAGCGATAAAGGTGCACATAATTACAGGATCTCAGAAAAACAATCACGGTGTCAGCTAATACAAACAAACTAGAGAACAGAATATGAACAGCTAAATGAATGCTAAAAAAACAACTCGTGCATCTGGCATCCAGGGCTGAGAGTTGCTATATCATATCTGAAATGGGTTGCTGGTGGGAGTGAATTCTAAATAAGGTGCCATCAGCTAAACAAGTCATTCTGTCAGCAAAAGATTTAATGAGGCCTATTTCCTGGAGGTTTGCACTTCATACTTGGATTCTCCATCTCTAATACAGTAGCAACCTGGATCCAAGCTTTTCTTGTGGATGGGGCACTCCTAATACCTTTCCTGTGGAGTTTCTCTGCCAGTGGCTGTACTAAATCAAACACTCCCATGGAACGTTTCTGGCTACTTGAATTTGATCCTTTGTACTGTCAAATTGTCCGAATGGTGCTTGGCATGGTGCTGGCATGCATCCATAGCAGTCAAATGGCTCCTGAACACAGTTTGGGAGCGAGCTTTGGCCAAGGCCATTTTCAGAAGGTAGTTTGCATTTGGCCACCCTGTTTTGGAGAGCAAGAGCATTTAGTAGTACGTGGCATGGGCTGTTCACTGCCTGCTGCCCTTGATGGCAGAAAATGGTCCTGGAAAATTGAGTGTAGGAGTGTAGACATACTCTCTGTTATCTAACAGGAGTTAGACCTTTTCCTCAGGACTACTGATACACTAATAGAGCTTTTATTCATTAACAAACTGCCTATTTAACAGACCCATAGGACATAAGTGTGTTAGAAATCGCTGCTCTGCTGTCAGATTTGGCTGGAAGTGGCTGAAAGCTTCGAAGTTATTAGCAGGCGACGGGCAGTGATGGGAAGGGGAATTCATAGACATGCAAATGTACACATGTATTTGTGCATGTACGTTTGCTTGCATAAAGGCTGCAATCACAAACTTTTCCTAAGGAAATCAGGCTAGAAATGTGGTGGACAAGCACAAACTGGTCAAATCTGGCAGAGTGTGCTCTGTGACCAATCTCGGCAGTTTTGGTGGGGTTTAAGTAAGGTGAGCTGTAATTTCTCAGGGAACCTGGCCCTTTGGAGCTCTGCATTTGCTTAGGCCCCATGAATTACTTCAGTTAAACTGAATATTAAGCAGAAAAAAAGGCCACTAAGAACTAACACATGCTTTTTGAACACATTTGACTATGTTGTGTAGCAAGCAATCTATGACTGTGGGTGTGCACAGATGTACAAGAGCTACCATTAAACCAGCGCAGGGCCTCTCAGCAGTGTAGTAATCTGAAGCTTGACACAGGTAGTAGAAGCCACTTGAGTAATGGGGTAAATTCTTGGTTGGCAAGCTTTTCCTGAGCCGATGTTAGCATATGCAAGGTGGCTCATACAAGGTTAGGTCAAGGTTATCGCAATATGTCAGGATGGCCTGCACCAAAACAGTGCCAGCACTCTGCAGTCGAAAGCTTCTGCTGTTGTCGCTGTCCATTTTCAGCCTGAAGTACCCTCCTGCCCTTTGAAGTTGCAAAGAAAACCTTGAAAATATGATCTGCTGTAAACTTGGGCAGCAAATCTTCCCGAGTTTGCAGGCAGTTGAACCAAAGATTGCAAGCGGCAAGAAAATAGCTTGTACTTTCTGTAGCATGAAATCTTCAAGAGGAGGGTTTAAGAGGTCGACAATGTCAGCTGGTTCACATCTTGCCTCTTTAGTAAATATAGTTTGTGTTCACAGCCTGAACCTTCTTCTTATGCTTCCCTTGATACACTGTCCCTCCCTTCATCTCCTTTGCCCAATGCCTGAATGTGGAATTGTTGAAACGCTACCAGCTGGGGGTGGTTTATTTATCTGGCACAAGGGAAAGAAAGAACATGGGAAAGCTGGTTTTTCACCCGCATTCTGAGCAATTTCCAAACAATCTGCACCAAAAAAGAAAAAGATTCCTCATGAATTTCCATGAGGACTCATGAAGATCCATGTTCTTCATGATCTGGATGGTGATTAAGATTTTTTTTCTGTCAGGAAACAACAGAAGATCAAAGTGGCAGCCTTAAAGATAGGATGGTGCAGCTAGCAAGGGTGCAAGACATTGCAGGTTCTCAAGATGGTATTGTTCAGGGCTGTCAAAATTAAAGACAATTTATGCATTGTAAGGCCAGGCTAAAATCAAGGCCTTGCAACTACAGAAGAACCTAAACATTATAGTAGTCTAGCTGCTAGAAATATCTCATTGACTGAATGTTAATGCATCTGTGGGATTTTCAGGAGTGCGCATTGAGGGCAGTAGAAAATGGAATGGAGTTTAATCTGGAAGGAGACAAGAAAATGATGTCTTTCTCTGTTAGAATCAAAGCCAAGGAAAATTTGGATGCTTTCCATTACTTAGGACTGACTCAGCCTCTTTTTTGAATTTAGTGTAGTGTCTATTGCAGAGATGCCAACAAAGCTATCCATCAAAATGCTGGGAGGAAAAAGCACAGGTGCTCTCCTGCCCCAGCTATTTATAGGAAAGGCTTGCAATTGCATGTGATACAAATGCCCTGGTTGAGCTTTTACATTCCAGAGCCCTAAATCCAGCTCTTTGGCTGAAAACAGCTCAAAAATTATAATTGGCTATCAGTTGTAGCTGTTTAGCAAAGCTGAAAAAAACAGGAATTAAATTTAGCTACAGGGGACTGGGAAAGGAGAAGTAAATTTGGGAATCTTTGTAGAAAACATACTGGTTTGAGAGAAAGATCTTAGGGCACCAAAGAATATGCACAGTATGTTAGTATAATAGTATTTTATCAAAACCTGTACATCCAATCATATGCATATTCAAGATGCAGAAAGTGCTATGGCTCCTAGATACAGACGAGGATTTGGATTGGCATGTCTGTCACTAAACTTCCCAGAAATTTTCTATTTGTTCTGCTTTTTGAGGAAATTCCAGGTAACTGTTTTTTTCTAAGATGATGAATACTGCTGTGCGCTTCTGAAAGTTCTCATAATTTGTTAATTCTTAAGGCTGAAAATTATAGTAAGTATGAGAAATGTCTGGGATTAAATCAGAAATGTTTGCAGGCTACTGAAGGAATCATTTAAAGCTTTGCATAATGATATATGTTAACATGTTGCTTCTCTTCTCAACATGACTGCTATTGTCTCAGTTGCCATAATAATTGTTTTGCTATATTTTTAACCACTTATTTAAATAAGTCCAAGCAGACTGCAAAGCCAGCAACAAATAAAACAATTTCATATTTTTACATCTCTCGGGAATCTTCCAGCAGTTCTGCTAAAACTGATGTGCAGACACATTGACCTACTTTGGCAGAGATCTCCACAAGAGTCTTACAGGACTTACAGTCTCTGTGCTCTGTTGTTATTTCTTTGTATATTCTCTAAGCCAGTGATTGTTAGAAAGCCACCTAATCAGTTGTTAAATTGCTGCTGGACAAAAAAAGTGCACATTTAGCAAAAAAAACCCAAAACCCAAACCAGTCCCTATTCTGTGCTGTGACAGGGATTCTGCTTATTCAAAGGCAGCAGACTTTATGCAGACTACCTGGTCACCTGAGAAGTTAGTAGAAAAGACAGCAGAAACAAAAGGTATGGGCAATAAATCCCAGGATATTAAGTTTTGCGAGAATACCAGCCATTTTAGAGCCTCTGCCTCAGCTGATCTAAAGAAATCACGTCTCAGCAGTACTCTGTTCTGCTTGTGCAAAATCCCATCTTTCAGAAAGGCACTCTAATACCTTCAGAGAGTTAATAAGGTGGGTATAACTATATCCAAATTTTGGTAGCAACATACCACAGAGACGATTTAATCCTGTGCCTCGTTTCCAGTGTGCCCAGTAGCTGGAAATGTTACTGTAGGGAAGCAATGAAGATCAGCTTCCTACTGATGAAAGGCTCTTTCTACAGGGCAGAAGTGCCCCTGCCAGCAAGGTGCCCAGAAGCAGTCTTAGTGTCTATAAATAAAGTGCTGTGACCATTTTACTCCTTTTGTTCAGCAGCATGGTGGAAAGTGAACGGCCTACATCTAATGTATTACTTTTTTAACCTAGTTTCCAAAAGATTCAAAACTTCTGTGAGTGAATATTTTTTCCCATTTTTTAATCCAAACCCAAGCAATTATGTATATTTCTGAACAATATGTGATTTTTAGCATATTTGACAAAAAGATAGAGGTCCCAAATATGTTTTGTTAGTGCAAGCTTAGTGCAAGTAGAGGAGAAAGGTTGTCGTGCAACTTTCACTCCTGATACAACGTGAGGATGGAGAGAAGAGTGTAAAAGAAAGAAAGAGAAGCTAAGGATATTGCAAAAAAACCCTAAAGTCACAGCTCTCCCGAATTTCACAGACACACAGCCATGGGGAAGCAGGCTTTCCTATTCCTGCTGAGACTGGCTTGCAACCCTGCACTGCAGTGGCTGTGGAGGGTGGTTGTGTAGCCATTACTAACACAATAGCATATGCGATGATGACTTTATAATACTGACATAAGGTAGGTGGGGAGGTGACACGCCAAGCCCCACACCTACCGTAATGTCATAACATCCCTATGGAAAGCCAGTGCTAGTATCCCACAAATCCAGAGGCTGTCAAAATGCTCTGTATGTAATTCTCAGTGTGATAAGCAACGTGTACATTGCTGTGATGCTATCAGAAGTTCTCTGTGCAAGTCATGCCCTCTGGGAAGGGCAGTCTCATTCTGGAGTGGGAAGGTAAGCCTGGCACTGGCTGTACATCCCACATCCAGACCACTTTTAAAGCATACTTAAAAGTATGCTTTAAAAAATAGTGCAGGGTTCCTTACTAGCTTAGTAGAAGAAAAGATTCTGTGAACTCTAAGATTCATTGGCACACAGTGAAACCCTGATACTGTCAGATGCAATGGCGGTCTGGGAAGATCGGGGTACCAAACAGAACAGCACCTCAGAAGCCAGCTGCTCACCAGTTCTGGCTTCAACTCCTGGGGTTAACATCATGATTCAAAGAAAGCTTAAGTGACAGCTTGGGCATAGGCAGTTATCAAGCACAGTTTAAATTCCTGGGTGTTTTTTTTTTTTTTTTAATACTTTGCTTCCATAGCAATGTTTCCAACTCATAATCAAAGGTGCAAACCTTTGATTAGCAATAGCAAAGCTAGCTGCTTTCATTTGGAGAGTGTCCGAAGCGTCCGAAAAGGATTTGAGTGAATCTGATGGGGTGTGGCACAATTTTTTTTCTCTGATGGAACCAAGCCAAGCAAAGAGGCATTTGCAGGCACAACCTGTGGGTACCTTCAAGCCCTGAGCAGTTTAGCAATCCTAAGGCATATCTCCTATTAGAAAGGTCAGCTTAAGAGCTGGTCTTGCCAGGAGACGTGCACAGAAGCCTTTTGCCTGGTTTTTCTAGCACGTCTCTGGTGAGAGGCAAGCAGTAAAATGACATCCCACAGCTCTGAGAAATATATATCATCACAATGTATGTTCACAGTGTTTATGATGAGTTACTTGAAATACACAGACCAACGAATGCATGATTTGGAAAAAGACTACCAATACTAGTTTCCTGAAGTGCTGAAATAGCAGAAAATTAAGCTTATCGAATGAAAGCCTAGCTACACTGAAATTCATAGGAGTTTTCTTTAGGATTTAAAAAACATATTATAATTTCACCATAAACTAGTACATAGCTTTCACTAGGTAGGGACTACAAAGTGAAACTATATCCCTGTACAGTAGACAGGTATTTGCCAACTGCGTTTGGATCAGGATTAGAAAGAAATAAAATTCGCTCTGTTCTTTCCTTTCAGTCCTCTAATTAATTTTTGCTTCGTTTCCTACTGCCTTCTTTTGCTATAAAGAGCAGACATTGAATTGGGACTGTATGTGTTGACAGTCCCAGCTTGAGCCTTCTCGTGGGTTGGCTGAGATTTAACAATACATTTTTTCCCCGTGGTATTTTCTGTCACATATTTTTTTAAACAAACACTATTCTGTCAGCTATAGGGGACACAAAGAAAAGATGTGCTGCAAAACAGCAAACAAAAGGCAATTTCAGGTTCAGGGTTTGCAAGATTATATAATTATATTGGCAACTCTCCTCTTCTATAATCTCTTTATGAAATGTGTATTCTATTTGCTCTGCTATTCAAAGGAATGAAGGCAATTAAGGAACATTTCATTAAAAAGAATGACTCAATTTACCTTTGGCCACAGAAGCATAAGCTCTACCAACGTTTTACAGAGTCACTGCCAACCGATCTGGACTTTGGCTTCAGTCTAGAGGAAACGGACACCTGAAAATGAGCCCACCTGTGCATCTACTCACTGCCACCGTAGCTGTGAAAACTCTGAGGAAATGTGCAGAGCAGTATGATGTCACATGGCAAATATTTAGTGCCATCACACATACTGTTCTACTTCATGGTCAGAAGGAACCTGATAAGGTAGCTCATTTTTCCAAGAGAATAGCCTTACGGTGCAATTGATATTGACACCATCAGTCTGAGCTTGTTCCCTTTGAAATCAATGATAAAATTCCTATTGTCTTGAACAGGAGCAGTATGGGGCCGGGAAGCCATCGAGCTAAAACACCATGCACTGCTTTGAAAGTTAAAGAAGCGTTAAGGTCAGAATAATAACTTTCATTAAGTATGACAAAAATCAATGCCATTTGCACTGTCCAGCTATTCAGCTTGTTGTACATGCAGATTATCTGCATCTGGTTATCACACTTTGTAATCCCAGCCTGGCACTGACTGAAAAAGTGCTTTACAAAACATACAGCCCAGGGCAGGAGACTTCATAAAGTCAATGTTTTTATTGCTTTTCTTATTGATGTAACAACCCTCTTGTCATGTAGATTTTCTTTTCTTTCTTCTTTTTTTTTTTAAAGAGGGGAAAAAAAATAGATGATACAAGATGATAACTTAATGCAGTGGTTGCTGGTTGTCCATGGAGAAGCATAAACTTGACCCAGGATTTGGAATACAGCCAAGAAAACTGCTGAGAAGGTGAATCCTTGGTATCACATGCTGCAGGTCACCGTGGGACCCATTGCAGAGCCTGTCCATGGGCTCCAGCTCCATCTCTGCAGGCACCAGTGTCTCCCTTTATGGCAGACACTGTGTTAGACACCAGGAATCCATACCGACAGCTTTTCAGGTGGGAGAAAGGTACTTGCAATTAAAAACTGCAGGCATGGTGGGTATTACAACATAAAAAAGAGGTGGGACAGAGGATAGAGGAATCATCCCAGAAGAAGCACTTGGATTCCTGCCACTCCAAAGACCTACCTGAAAGAAAAAAATTGAGAATAGAGACAGAGCTGAATCAAGTCCTACTCCAAAAGGTCTCTCTACTGAGGTGGTAGCGGTGCCTCTCTTGCTGATGGTCCATTAGCTTGCATGCTGCTTTGATCAGTGATAGCATCAACATTTAGTTCAGGATGGTGTGCACGCAGGGAGAGGCAATTTTGCTTGCCACAGCTTGTAGGAACACTCTGGGTCCCCATATTCCTGTACTGCAATCCATTACTTCCAGAAGAAACATTGGGCTTATTCGTAGCCATTTGCCCATGGGCTTGCAGGTTGAAGTGGCTTGCAAGTTGAAGAGAGCTTGCAGGTCCCTTACCCCTGGCCTCTTTCTTAAAAGGAAAGTGGCACAGTGCCTGCTGTAGGCTAACTGCATGTGCTGGACTGATGCAGCTGCCACTGGGTTGCAGAGGCAAGACTGGCTGGGATGGAGCTGGCCCTCCCAGCAGCAGCAGTTGTCCCTGCAGCTCCCATTTCCGCTTGCATGGCAGCAACCGCAACCTCACCTCATCTTTCTCCTCCCCACCCACAGCATCCTAGACCTGACCTATGGGGCTGATGTGGAAGAGGTGAGGGCTTGCTAGGGATGAGGGGAGAGAAGGGCAAGCAGCTCCAGGTGAGGATCAGGGAGGAAGAGGGTCCATTTCAGAGTGGGGATGAACAACCCCAAATCCCAGGTCCAGCTGTGTTGGCTTCTGAAGTTGAACTCCTTGCTGGACAGGAAGGTCAGTGATGTACAGTGTTGTTCAAACTGTGGTGACAGAAAACGTAGTTCAACACAAGTGATGAGAAAAGCCTGGTGGGACGAGGTCAGAAGGAGAAATAGGCTTCTAAAATGTATTGGGCAAAGCCTGACTGGCAGCTTCCCTGCTTGGCCCGCTGCAAGAGATAATGTGCAGTACCTGCATCTGAACTCTCCTTCCAGAGGCCACGTACTGAAATAATCTTTGGAAAGGATTTACACAAGCTGAATAGCCACATTTTATTTCTCTAGTAATACTAGTATTTGTAGCCAACTAACATAAAACCTCTAGTATGAAATACTGTGGCATGCTACTCAGGATTCATCATAGCAATGAGTCCATGCAAGCTGGTTACGTCTTTATGTGCTAGGGGCTTGCTCACTATAGGAGGTATTAAGTTACAGTGAACATAATGAAATGCTATAACTTACGAGCCTGGATGGATGGGGCATTTTCAAGCGGACAACCCATCAGCAGCAGGATTCAGGCTGCTAACAGGCGTTAGGACACTGGGCCTCTTTGCTTTCCTAAGCTCTTAGATAAAGTGGCTTGTTATTGCTTCTTTCCCAGGCACAGCAAAAAGTTCTTACTGCGTATGTCTCTTAGCTGAATTAGGTTGGTACTTGGCCAACCTCGGTCACAGAATTTTACCAAAGAAATCTCATGGCATTGGCTGCAATAAGTGCTTTATAAGTGGGTGATCATTACCAACATCCATTAGATAATAGAGGAGTTATCATTCAGACACTGTAGTCAGTAAAGATAACCAAACAAGCATATCTGTAACATTGGTAATAAATATAAAAACCTACCTATTGCAAGTTTCTCTTTTTCTATCTAGTGTCATAAAATATGAGATGGAGTGTAACATTTATTTTACATAGCAGAAGAAAAATTGCTTAAATAGTAGTATTCATTATTCAAAGAACCCCTGTTTTTCATTCTTTATAAACCCTTCTCCAAACTATCTGTTATTTAGGGTCCTGCCAGCATTATGTGCTATCTGACCATGCAGCACAGCTTGTCTTTGACAGCTTGCTTGTAAGAGGACTTTCTTGGGAGGTGGAAAATCTCTGCACCTTGATCTAGAGGAGTTCAAACCCAGTGTCCACATCCCAGGAGACAACCATAGCTCCATAGGTGTTTTTGCTCAATATAAACTGCTCTTCAACACAGGTTCATGGAAGCAAGATGGTAGGACAGGCTGAGGAGTGTTTTGAAGTCTCAGGGTTTAGGAACAGAGGATCTTAGGATTCTTTTTGTGTTTTACCCAACATTAAATGCAGATGCTGCCCTGGGATGAAGGACCTGAACCTCAGGCTCTCCTTTCCTGTGCAAGATCTTTGCTCACTGGTGTTACTAAGAACATACCTCCATGGGTTATGCCATTTCATTTGTGATCAGCAGAAACAGACTATCTTCTCAAGGTCATTAATTACAGTAGATATTCAATGGTTGCCTTTTTTTTGGGGGGGGGCTATGTTAATTTAAGCTAGAAGTAGTATTTATTGAATTACACCTTTCCTAATTCTGGCTTCTAGGAAATGAACATTCAATTCTGAATTTGAGGAAATCAATAGCTTTGTATTCTAACTACAGGACAGAGTTTTATCCATGATGTTGACCAGACTATTTTCCACTTGTACGGGTATAAACCCAGAACTAAGTTAAAATGCAGTGAATTATAGTAGAGGCTGATTCACACAGTTTTACCAATAATCCATCTCTATCCCAGTAGTCCACACTTCTGAACAAATATTACAGAAACACTGTTCTGCAGGAGGCTGAATATCCTCCCAGCTCAAGGACCAGCCTGCTGCTCGCTGCAGTCTCTGGGAAGTTTTCCATGGCTTCAGGATGCACTGAAGCTGGCTCACAGTCTGTTCCTTTAAAGCGGCAAACTGGTTTAGCTAGCACAACCAGCACTTTGCAGACAACTCAGCAATTACGGGATCATATAACTCCAGTAAGAGGCTGAGCTGCAAATTACTGTAATTATGAATATTTCTGTTGCAAGGCAAATTTACAGCCAGATATGTCATGTCAAAATTATTTTATTTTGTGGGTAATTCTAATTTTGCAATACATTTCTAGAACTTCATTTTCCTGTTAAACAGCATTTTAATTTGAAGAGTCTATTACAGTGGTTATGGTGGATTATTGCTAGAATTCAGAGGCAGATTATGAAATGCAAACATGCTCCATCACAGGCTAAATCCTGATCCCAGACAGAATAGCACAGTTGGGAATGGCGATTAATATCATTATAATGATACTGCACAGTGTCTCAGGAGAGGCTCAGTTGTCTCTAGAGCCCAGATAAGGCTCCCTGTGCAATAAAAGGGGAGAGACAAGCACCTCCAGAGAGCTCAGCCTTTGGGGGTGTTCATCTTGGAAAACAGAAGGAACATGGGGTGAGACTGCTCCCAGTGCGTGTACCTGGCTTGAATGCCAAAAGCAAGGCAGTAGGTCTTTTGTATGACTTTCAGTAAGTCACTGTATCTCCAGCGTCCTGTTTTTTAGTTCTTCACCTGTACAGGGAACAATACAGACATGTTTTGGGAGGATATATTCACTGATGGCATTTAGGTTCCCAGAAATTTTGGTAAAATTGTCTTGCTCATTAAGAAGGTGGCAATTTCCCAATCATTTGTTTATCTCAAGCAGACTTCAGGTAATCTGCATCACTGCTAACACCACCTCTGACCTTAGCTCCAGGATTTTAAAAGTGGTACAGACTGCAAAGTGGCAATTTCCACAGGTTTAAGTCTTGGGGAGCATATCCAGGTTCCAGCTACGGCAGCAATTTTTTAGCAGACCTCCCCATTTCCAAAACATCACCCTCTTCAAACTCTTCCCAAAGCTTCAGGCACTACCTCAGTGTTACAGAAGGCGATGTGCAAGCATGGCCTGTCTTTGGGGGACAGCATGAATCAGCATGTGGCCTTTCCCTGCCCCATCCTGACTGACATCGGGCAAGTGTGGCGGCTTCACGGGGCTCCCTGGTCGGTCAGCACAGGCTGTGACCCAGCGCCAGTGGAAAGAGCTGCAGCCCGGAGCAGCCAAAAGCAGGAATGACCTTGTCACCTTTGTCTTCGTATCTAGTTATGTTAAGCTGCCTCACAGGAGGAAGCCAAAAAACAACCCTCTCCCATGCCAGCTTGTTCATTAGCAGTTAATGGGACAGGCTTGACCCTGGTTTCCCCCTGCAGCCATCTCCCCACCTCCCCGCGCCATTGATTGCAGGGGGCTTGAGGCATGCATGGCATGCAGGGCCAGGCTCTGGGGCGTGCTCCTGGCCAGTCCCTGGTGGAGCCAGTGACCTGGGATGGTTTTTTTCAGGAACAGCTGCAGGCTGGGGCTGTAGCTGGGAGCTGAGGGCTTGCACCACCGAGATATGAGCAAGAGGTGCTACGAGCTTTCAGCCCCCTGCCCTGGTGATGGAGGGTACTTTACTCCTGTATCCCTAAAAGTTTTTGTCTTAGCAGTCATCACTGTGATACTCAGGAGCTCCCAGGTCTAATAGCCTGTTCCTGAGAAATTTAAACTTTATTTTGTCTCCTTTTTCTGATGCGGAGGTAGCCAATAAAGATAGGGGGCTGTGGATTTACTTCCACTGGACTCTGTTTTCCTGCTGGCTCAGGTGTCTGGCAAAATCTCTCATCTAAATGTTAGGTGCATGCAGATAGATCCAGAGCATGAGAATGAAGACTCGGACCAAGATACTCAGCCATTCTGTAGACCAGCCTCACTCACCTCCTTACTGGTTCACAGCTGTTCTCTGCAGTTTGTGTTGTACTCACAGATTATTTTCACATACCTCATCTAGGCTCTAAGTCGGGTGGTGAGGCACTGACTCTGACCAAACAATCCACAGTGGTATTTTCTCTTGGTTTGTCCCCAAGCTAACACAAATGAAGCCTCTGTGGTACAGGCTTTCCTGCACAATGGCTGTACGGCCAGTCTTCCCCTCCAAAGACATGACCTTACCTACAAACCAGTCGATGCCACTGAACCCATCCTGTTTCTGAGGTGCCATTTGCAGGATCCTACCCCTTAAAAGCCTGAGCTTTTATTTTAAGAAAGAATTTCAGTCCTTTCACTCTCAAACTCTGTAACATCCAAGAAGCTTCACAGTGGAAATGGCCTTTGATGGGTCCTTCTTGCCTGCACACTGTCCAGAGAGCTGCTTTGTTCCGGCAGGAAAACTGGGAGACGGTCTCAGCAAGCAAGCCTTGTAAGCAGGCTGCCAGGGCAGAGGGCTCTAACAAGTGCAGTGGTGGCTTGGTAGAAATGACTTTTCAGACACTGAAAGGGTTTAATGAAGAGCAGAGAGTAAAATGGTGTAACAAAATATTGACATATCATTAACTTCTGCATTATGTCATAGCCAAATCACTTAGCATCACTATTGCATATGGTCTGGTTGTGCTAACATCCCCTCCAATGAGGCTAATTCCCGTCAGATTGACAGCTGAGACCTGATAGTCCCCTTCGCAAGGTATCAGTTACTTATTCTGTGCACTCCGAAAGTCAGTGGGTCCTTTTGATACGCAAGACGACTGTTAAATTAGCTGCTGAAAGACTACTGCTGCTGCCTCAGCAAGAGACATTCCCACCTCATTGCTCCTTATCTCACTTGTGTCCCCATGCAGCAAAGCTGATTGAAGTGATTTCTGCCCTGGCTGCTCCTTCCCACCTCCACACTGCAATTCACTGTCCTGCACTTGTGCTGGTGCAATTGTTTTGGGGGGGCAAGCAGTAAATCAGGTCACGGAAATGTTAGTGCTCCTCCTCCATGGGATGCTGTCGATGATTTCATCCAGGAGCTGGGCAAGAAGCTGGTTGTCCCAGCATTTCCTTCTGATGTCTTTCTGCACGGGCAACTTCTCAGAGGTGTCCTTCCACTGCCAAGGAGGTCCACTCAAACCACCAGGCAAGGCACTGCACCTGCATAACTGTTGTCCTTCTTTCCTCATATATGGCAAACTAGATTAAATTCCTCATGAAATTCACTAGCGATTAAAGTCATCATTAATGTAAATAGCCAATTTAAAATACATCCAGGAGGAGATATTTAAATACACACTTACTAGTCATTTATGTCTATTACATTACATTAGGCTGGAAGATCCATCTGTTATTAAGGTTGCCCAAGACTTCTCATTAAATAAAATTGTAACAGTTGTTATAATGCAGAATTTGTTCGTGCTGGTTATCTGCCTCAAGTGAAATAGCCAAATATTTTAGTTACTTCTAAGAATAAAGATAGAAAAAATAGATGTGATCTTTTGTGAAATAAACATTGCCTCTATTTCCTTTGAAAATGAGAGGAGAAAACCTATGCATTTTTCAAATTTTAGAAGTGTAAATGAGATCAATCTTCTTAGTTTTTTTTCTCAGACCTCCCATTTGCACTGGACTACTAGACTGAGGGATAGGTATTACAGTAGCTATTTTAGAGGTGTAGAAATGATTAATCTAAGGATGCATCTACAACAGAGCTTTTGTTTGCACTGGGAGAGTGCCGCTGAAATGCATCCCGCAGGCATCCCCACTTTCTATGCTATGGTTTGCATCACAGAATGGTCTCCAGGAGCACCAGCTGAATCCCTTGCTGGTGAAACTAAACCAAAAGATGTGCCCAAGGGACACTTCTGGTGTGCCAATGGGATGAGACTAGAGTGAGACCAATGTGTATAGTGTAAACATCAAGTTTTCAGCACCGCTTCTCCCTCTCAATCTGCTCCTAATGCACTGCACTACTTGGTTAAGTGGACACGGCCTAAGTCAATGCTAATCATCAAAGCTCACCTGCCATCGTGGAGGCGTCTGGAAACACCCTAGCTAACTAACTTAGAAAACTCGCTTCTTTGCAGTTCAGGTTAGAGAAGATGACTCCACCCCAGGCATGCATCTATCTATAATTCTATCTACCTACCTACCAATTAGGACCATGCCTATGGAGGCAGCTTAACCTGCTTTCAGACTCCAAAAAGTGCTTTTGCAGAACATGTAGCTGTAAAGTAAGAATCTCTGTTCTGAAGAGTGGAGTTGCAGCTCCTGAGTCCTGACCCTCTTGCATCCCAGGAATGCCCAGAAACCTGCTTCCTGGCACGGCACAGCGTGTTGTCTAGGTACAAAAAGTAGCTAGGACTCAGGACTAGAGCAGAAACACTTCCTAATGATGCTGTGTGCACTGGGAAGTAATTTCTGGAACCCAAACTATGTAAATAAAGTCTTCTGCTGACCTCTTTCTCCCTTCTCAATTCCCAACCTTATAAATTACTCTTACTTCCACCTTCAGAATTTTTCCAGAGCTCTGCTGAGGCTTTTGGTTTGCCTATTTTTAGCTTTGCATTTATTGACAGTGGTTTCCTCCTTCTCTGCCTGTTCAGGCTGCATCCTAGAAAATGCAAAGGTTATTTGATTCCCAAATTGGCTTTCCATGGACAGATCTGTAAAGTTTCTGAAGACAAAAAGAGAGGTCATCGTTTCTTTCCATCATGACTGGCATATATGTCCTCTGAGAGTCACCAGGGGAGCCACGCACTGCCTGCCTTCAAAAACTTCCTGAGACCTGGAAATGTGCTCTCTGATAACCAAGCACAATCAATCATCTCTGGAGAAGCCAGCAATGAAGGCTGTCATGTACATAACAAGCAGCAGGAGGGCAAGCTGCATTTTAGATAACTCCAGTCAAAAAATATTATTACTAAATGCATAGGAAAACTGTGACAATTTTAATAATACAGATAATTTTTCCCATTTCTCAGCAGACAGCATTGAATCATTAGCCTTGTGCTGTGCACATGAACTAGATATAAAACTGCTAGTTGGGCAAATTTCTTACCATGTGGTTGGATGTAGTACATGATAGGCTGTGTGGGATCATGCCAGTTTAGCATGTTTGAGAAGTGCAAACAAACTCGTGAAGCTATATGATATGCCCATACAGTTTATGGAGCTTAAGGGGAGACACACAGGTAGAGACATCCTTTAAAGTGTGGCTTTTTCTGGTGTCTCGTTTTATTCCCATTAACCAAAAGGAGGTAAAAAAACCCCAAACCATGGGTAGTTTTAGCAGCAGATTTTTTTTTTTACTGTGATAATTCTTTCTTGTGGGGTAATAATGCAGAAGAATGTAAAACTATGGTAGTGTCACTTTAAGCCATAAACAGATAACTGTTTGACATAATAATTTATATGAAATTTTATGTTTGCTTCATGTTCTGCTTCAGGCACAGAATTTCAGGCATATCCAACAAGAGAGCTAAAATGACAGAAAAAGCTGCGAATTGCTACAAAAATTGATTTTTCAGAGGTACGTGACATAAGGCCTGATTTTCAGAGACATGCTTGAAGTGGGACACATGATTAAAGAACTTGCTGAATCAGAGATTTTGTGTACAAAAGACCAGTTATGCAGCTAACGGGCTGTGCAAATAGACTGTGTGATTTCCTCACACGGTTGTAACTGCGTACAGAAGAGCTACACGTTCATTGCTGCTACAACTTACATGAACACTACCCGGGAAAAAACAACGCTTAGTATGGCAGCAGCTCCAAAGATTTTCCACTGTGAATTGAATTTTAGGTTCTACCTTGTCTCCACAGGTAAGATCTGCCTTAAAAAGCCATTAGGTTAGATGTGGTCTGTGGTAGATTGAACCTCCAAGACTTGAAATGATTCAGACACTTGATCTGAGGGAATAATCGATAGCAGCGATAGGTTGCCATCCAATCCTTGGACCAGTGAGAAGATGAGGATGATAGAACAGTTTGTGGGTGAGTTTCACGGCTGTTTCATGCAACAGAGGACTGCCAGGATGGGCTTTGTCCAAGACCATGGTGGAGAACATGCTCCAGCCTCTTCCAGTCTCTGCTCTGTTTCTTTTCTCATCCCTGCCTTCTTGTCCTGGTCTCCTAACCTTTCCAGCCTTTCCTGTTTTCCAGCCTGTGAGCTATTTTAACCTTCACCTGGACTCTCCTCCTAGTCCTTGGTGCATTCTCTCCAGCACCCCAGCCCACAGAACCAGTGGCCTTACCTCAGTCAGTCTTTGTCCCCCTCTCCCTTCCTTTCCTAGCAAGGCTCCTGGTCCTCAGATACTTTCCCCATGACCCCCCATCTTTGTGCCGGTGCTTGTTTCCTCTGCCTTAGAGGTGGACACCTCCTTCTCTGTGCAACCTGGGCACCAGGCAGGGGAATGTCAAAAGGCCAGGAGAGACAGCCGCGATGTCCTCCATTTGTGCACCAAGAGCCACCCTGGCCACCAGCAGCAAGACATGGTGACAATGAAGAAAGACCTGTGGCCCTGAGCCAGCTCCAGCCTGCAGGGATGATGGATCTGCAGTGGGTTTCGTATCTGAGGGCTTGTGAAAGGGTGAAGCGTGCTTACAGCAGGTGAGACCCTAGGAGAATTTAGCAACCACATTTGGGCAAGGTGGACATAAACCCACCATCTCCCCCACAAAGGAGGCTATGAGAATAAATTGATTCACAACCCCACAGTAGTGATGAGTGGCACAGAAGGGACCATGAGGAAAGGAACAAATCTGCCTCTGAGAAAGGCTTGGATAACGCATGGTCAATGGGGCATTGGGCTAGGCATTGAATAACAATGACAAGCAAAACACTGAACAGCTGCTCGCTTGGTGGGGACCATCCTTTCTGCGCAAGGAAAGAGGCAAGGGCTTGTGGCTGGTGATATCACAATAATCTGTCCTGAGGGCAATTTGGAGGAAGAAGTTAGAATTCTAGTTGGTGGGGAGAGGTTATGCCCATGTAGCCAAAGACAGGAGGTATGAATACTCCTTTATCATACAGTTAATGATGTCCAGAGGCTTCTTGCAAAGCCTCTAAACTAGAAATTTCACAGTCTACTTTCACACTGATGTTTCCCAGGTGTACCCCACTTTGCAGCCTAATACTACTTGAGCATAGTTTTGTGTGTGCATGCACAGCAGTGTATAGATTCAAAGCAAAACCTCCTACCACACCCACAAATGAATAGCTGGGACAGACAATAAGGCAGATGTATAAGACATTTGTGGTATGAAATGATACTGAATAAGCAAGCAGCTGTATACTCATCTAGCTTCTTTTTCCAGATGGTCGCAGCGAGCAGCATCCTGCAGGGAGCATTATAATGGTCAAGTCCTGAGCTGACAAAGGCTGAGTAAGTGTAATAATATCTGCGACTTGAAAGAAAGGATTGTACAATTCCTGCCAAGAACAGATGGCAAGATAGTGTTCTTAGCCACAACTGATACCGGCCTACTAGCAGGAACCACAGATCTTTATTGCAAACATATCTTATGACAATTGATGCAATCCCTTAATCAAAGAGCCTTGACTGTTCCTCTAGTTAATTCCCCCATCCAGTCAACATTACTGGGCAGTGTCTGGTATAAGGCTTAGCCACATAAGCAGCTCCTAGATTCCTATCTCGTGAAGATGCTGGCTTGTATTGTGCATTACATCAGCCCTGTCAGATTAGATAGAGAAAGGGGCTTTATTCAGACTGCCTATCAGCGGTGCCTCACGTAGATGCTGTGACTCTTAAAGGATCAAAGGACTGATGAGTGATCCAGATCCCAGACCTCATGGCATCAGGAGATGTACTTGTGGCACAAAAATTAGGCAGATCTTCTGCTGAAAGTGCCTACTGTGCCACAGCAACTACTTGTCTTATACATCTTAACATAAACTGTGGCTCGGATTTTCCATGAGGGTCCCCTTTGGGAAGTCATGCAAGTCCAATGTCTTGATGAGCTAAGTAAGAGTAGGCACTCGACTAGTACTGCAGATCAGCTGATGAGGGGTGACTTGATCAGCTACTACAACTGCTTGCTGTTGTGGACTGTGCCCTTAATCTAGACAAGGAACACTATTTTAGCTCAGGTTAGCCAGCTCAAGCAAAGTTAGCTCCTCATTAGCTTTCATTTCAGTCTGAGCCGTACCTTTAAATATATGATAATATATTAAAAGTAAAAATATTATTTCATATGAATGTTAAGAGGTAGCAGTTAGAACATGCCACAAATGCATTTTACAATAATACCTTTTGTCCTAAACTGAACAAGTACTCACCAGCCATAAGGAAATCACCCCAAGTGTTTTATTTTTCATTCATCCCAGCTTTCCTTTTTGTTATATGTGCACTCTCCTTTCTTTTCCCACAAGACTTTCTGTATTTATACTTGCTTCAGAAAGCTGTTGCTCTCCAGCCTGCCATACTGTGAAATCAAGTTTGCCCTTGACCATTCACCCTGAAGCCAGCAAGGAAAGAGATGGGAAAGGTGAGGAGCGAAGGGAAGGAAGAGTATTTTTTAGAGATACACCAGTGCTGTTTCAAAACCACTCTTTACCCACATTTATAATGGCTAAGGGATAGTCAGGCCATGCAGATGAACGCTGAAATGGGGTTGGGGAAAACAGTCCTCTCCAAGGGAAAAAGAGGATTCCCATGCGGAGGGCATGCCAGACCCAGGCTGTCTCAGTGGGCAAGACTGAGTGCGGACAGACAAAGTGACCATGGGGCAGCCTGAACTTGCCCTCTAAATATGCCCCAGCCAACCTCAAAGCATCCCCCCAAATCCCAGCACATGCTAGAAAAATCCTGTTGGCCTCAGGGAGAGCCCAGGGCTCATGTCTGGTTTAAAGGTCAACCCTGGATGCTCCAAGCAATGCCAGGCTGAGCGTCTACCTCCTTCAGGCAGAGTTTGTTCCTCTGCATGCCACCGAACTTGCCCACTCAGCACAAGTCATCTTTTGTAATGTCAACTAACATGCATTCATTTCCAAAACCCACAAATTAAAAGCAAAAGCAGCTTTTGAAATGCCAACTGCACTTTTAAGGGGGATGGCTTTTCCTCTTCCAACCACATTGCTTTTCATCTTTACTGCCATACATTTATACAAACTGTCGGGGTTGGGGGGGGGGGTATCGCCTCTGCTGTTTTCTTTTCAAACAGATGGAAACTTTATCCTTGCAGATCGGGCATAAGCTCAAATGCTCTCTGTGCCACCAGAGCCTGAACCCACCCCTGGGGCTGCGGGCAGGGTGTTCACCTTCCCCTTTCATTAGCTCAGCAGTTCCTAAAAACCCAAGTGCTTGTCTTTGATAGTCTGCACTCTGGTTTATTAAGATTCACAGACAATACTGTTGCAAACGCCAGTGGGGATAGAAAGAGTCTGCACATACCAGCTGAAAAATAACAAAGTGACATTCGCTCAGAAAATGAAACATAATACATCTAGGGAAAAACCAGCTGAAATGCAGATGTTCAAGGGGACAAGAAACCTAGAAAGTCAGAGCTCTGGAGGAAAGCCAGGGGCGACAGAAAGCGAAGGATGCGCTTTGCAGGGCAGCGTGAGAGGAAACACTTGGGGTGATTTTGACCTGATGTTATGTGACCCTGTGGGCAGATGGGGCGATGTCGGTGGTACATGCCGGAGCCCGCTGCCCACTCGCTTATGCACGATGCCAGAACCTAAAGCTGAAGGCACAGCAGGGTGAGGCATCCCCATGCTGGAGCCAGGCTGCAGTTTGATTTCCCCTGAAGCTTTTTGGCATTATACACCTACACTCCAGCAGTCCGAGTAATCCTGTCTTCACCCATTGCTGCCATGCCACACAGTGACTAAGATCTCCACTGACTCTGAAAACAGCAGAAGTGTCCTGACCAGACCAGTCCTTGAACCAGCCAGGTCTGCAGAACCTCCTTTGCGCCTTGTGTTGCAACAAGAGAAATTCACTCAAGGAATAAATAAGAAGGTGCAATTTCTAAACGTTGGTGTGCTGCAAACACGGCTGTAGGCATCAAAAGGAATTTACCCATCTATACAGCTGCTGATGGAAAGATTATAGATCATAGTTTAAAATTTATAGCTTATAGTGCCATTACCTTAGGGTTAACCTTTCAATATCTCCCTTGTGCTTCTTGGAAATGTAGGAAAGTACACTTCAAAGGGGCATTGATTTCAGTGGGACTCAAAGCAAAGCACATGCTCATGAGGTGGGCTGAGGCATGACCTATAATGTCTTCTTTGAACAGTAGGTCTGGGATGTTGTATTTCAAGACTATTTTGGATGCAAACACACTTACCATTCTTTAGGATATGTTCTGCACTGGGACACATTCCCTTCATCCTCAAATGCTGCAAAGAGAATTTTGCTGGTTAAAAATGGTCAGGGAAGGATCGGCCCCATGCAAGCAGATATCTTCCTCTGTTGCCTCTTTCCTACCCAACAAAGAAACCCCAGCTCTGTGCATGAGGTCCACAGAGAACAGGCATGCTCCCTATGGATAATCTAACACACCTGAATCTTCTAGTGAAATCAGGGTACCGATGAACTTCTGTGACAGCTGTAGAAGTTAGAAAATGCCAGTGAATCCTAGCCTCAAGGGGCTGCTGGCAGGTTCCCTTTGCTTCCTTGCATGCATCTGGGCTCCATGCAGAGGGTAAGGACCCACATTTCCAGGCTTACCTTAGCTCATTAAATAAGAGCATTCTTGTGACATGATAGAAAAAAAAAAGCCATACTAAAAGATAAGTCAAATGCACAAGTCTCCCTCTTGCACCCAAAATGTAATATAAAAGGAATAAGAGATTTTACACTGAGATTCTTTTAATTTCTCTTTGCCAGAAGTGCAGTGTAAGTCTCCTTCTCCTTGGTCTGCCCTTGCTGGTTTCCTCTATTCATGGCTGAGGTTCTTGTGTTACACAAGCAGCTCCCTGTGTCCAGATGTCTGGATGTTTTCCGCAACATCTTTAACTTGCAAGGGCTTTACAACACTTTCCCTTACAGCCCTTCATCTACATCTGAACCTCTTTCTGTATATTTCCTCACCCTGGTGGTGGTATTCCTAAACCTGTATCTCTGTTCAGAGGGCTCTTGATAATTTTGAAGAAGTTTTTGAATCATTTCCAATCCTCATCTACTTTTAAAAGCAGAACACAAGGAAAATGTTATGTATAAACATGGTTTAAGGCGGTTGGTGTAGCTGACTGATCTCATCTTTTTTTATACTTTCCTAGAGGAGTCTGGATAATGATGTCTTTCTGGTAGATGTTCTCTGAGATTTTTCAGGTTTTTTGTTACGTATTTCCTGGATAAAGGCAGGATCCGTGATTTTTTCAAATTATTTTGATTTGCAGACATCTACCCTCTAATGATGAAATAAAGAGCTGAAGACTACCAAGGGCTCATTAGTCTTCACTGCTTTTTTATGAACTCCTTCAAAGCAGTCCCCTGATGTCCAGGAAAGCCCTGAGCTTGACCGTGTTTTGAAAAAACCTGAAGATGGCTCCATGTTGATAAACAATCAGGCCCAAGAATTTGAAGAAACAATGTCTTCTTTCTTATTCCCACCATGGTGAGCATATGTCTGGCTGTGCGGGGTTCTGAGCATCCCATGGCCCAGATTCCTTTCCTGACTTGCAATTGTTTTGCTGTGTGACCTATCTTCGTCATCGCTCCCCACAGCCCTGACTGCTGTCACCCTCCAGTCCTGGGAAAGGCACTTAACCTCTCTGAGGTTCAATCGTGACCTCTGCAAAAGAAATTGCTTCAGAGACTGACACGACAAGCGCTCTGGAAGCTGGAAACGAGCTGCTTTTGCTCATTAACAGGAGTTCAATGGAATTCAAATGGAGGAAGAAGTAGCGTATGGTCTCCATAATCCTTCCTGTTGTCTGAATCATGCCAGCCTGCCAAGAAGTGCTGCCCTGCTACCTGGCATGCCTGTTTTCTGGCCCTTAACGAAGAGCTCATTGGAGCTGCACGTCTCGGCGCCTGGCAGGGTCCCAGACGACAGACAGCTGCTCACAAGGCATTTCGGCTTTTTGCCCTGTGCTCTCTAACACCCAAATGTTGATGGGGAAAATATCAAACACTTTCATATGTTTTCATTTGTCCTGACGTTTCGCTGGACAAGCCAAGTTCTCCCCAACCCTCCTGGTGGAAAATAGAGCCCACCGTCTGGTGTGCTGTTTCATCACATGAATTAAACCCCAGTTGCCCACTCAAAATTTCAGAATTCCCACATGAAATCCTTCCCTGTGATGAAGGAAGTTGTCTCTCTTGTTTAAGGACTACAGTACATTGCTGCAGGTTTCATGTTAAAATGTCTCTTTCCTCCTAGTAACCCTTCATGTTCTCCAAGACTCGTCTCTCGAGCCCTGCAAGGAAGGCAGATTTACATGTCACGGTTTTGAACATTTGGTTAATAACAACTTGTTCATCTCCAAGGAGCAGACTAAGTGCAAATAGCAATTACCATAAAATAATTTTCTATCAATAGTCTCAATTTCTGCATTTTATTGTGTCACATACAGATGTGCTTCTGCTTCCCCATTGAAGATTGGGATGAATTGGCTGAGGGAGGGGAAATACGTGTTTAATTTTAGCTCTTTAGTACATTTTGAAACTAAACACAAATGCTTTTATTGTGATTCCCTCATGTACAGGTTATTATTATCTATTCATTGTGTAGGAAGCCTTCCATAATGTGAATATATGGTAATACCTGACATAGACAGACTATTTCTTGAAAATCAATCCATTACGATTTGTTAACAGTATCACACTCTTTTAATGTCCTCATTTTAAAGAATTTATCAGTTGTGCCATCAAGGGACTCTCAATTTCTTCCTAATGACCACTTGTAGTAACAGGACAATGATTTATATTTTTCTGGATGCCAAAATAAATATAGAAAATACTTTAGCTTTACTCACATCCCTTCTGTGTGTGCTGTTTGGGTCACTGCACAATATCCTAAAAAGTATTTTCTCGTCATTCCGCTTCTGGAACTGTAAGAGAATAAGACCACTGAATCTGTGAGAGTGCCAGCACATTTTTGCTATACAAGCAAAAAGAAAAAATAACAATAATTATTTAAAGTGTCCATTGCACCACAAAACATAAAAATGAGAGTGAAATCTCAAACAGAGAAACACAATGATGATGCTGCTAGACAAGTAACCATCACATATATGCAAGACTTTTCTATTTCTATTCTCTTTCTATTACTCTTTCCTACTTTATTATCCAGCTTTAAGTGAATATCAAGGAAGCAGTCAGCCCCATCATTAATACTAAAATTGTATTAGATGAAAGGTACCCACAAAGATGCAACATCCATGGAAAAAAAACACTATGAAAAATAAAATCCCACAACAAATAGATTTTCTTCCCACTTGAAATACAACGAAAGTGTTGCATTAGCAAATAATCCAGTGTCTTATAAAGATATGCCTCTTAGCATTAAGAGGTAGAAAATACAGTATAAAACAACTTGAGGTCAATAAAGTATTACATTGCAACTTATGGATGAAATTAAATCTCAGGCTTACAGTTTTTAAATTATGGTGCTTCTAATAAAAGTCACTGTTGTGGTTTTTTTTAACTTATATTGCCTATTATATTTCAAAGAAGGAAAGACTCAACTGTTAGAGCGTCTCATTTCAGTTTGCCATTTGCATTTCTGTGCTTTTCTGGTTTACTCCTGATTTTCAATAGCACTTTTGAAAAGATAATTAAAAGATATGAATTAGCTGAGGGTGAGCATTACGACCAGCAAGCTCGCCAAGAGGAAGGTCTTTAAAACCGCAAGATGGATGAGAAGCAGTAGGTACGCATGATAGCATTATTATTCTTTCCATTAGGCCATTTACTGCTCTTGATCTGTGACAGAACTCCCACTGATGTCAAATGAAGTCATACGCATCGATCCAGAGGGAAGAAAGCGCTCTTGCAGGAGGAATATTTTTTTTTCCTCGTTCCCTGTGTGACAGAGAATTGATCAAAGCATAAATGCTTGGGCTGGGGAGTTCAGCACGGCAAAGTCAAGGCCTGATCCAAAGGGAGACTTGGGCACCTCCAGGATAGGAGAAGTGATACCCAACATTTGTGTGGCCACCTACCAGCTATCTCTGATGGCCCAAGGTAGGCAGCTACATTATCTACATGGCATGTTTAGGGGTTGGTTTGGTGCCTACAGCTAGGCTGGTAAGCCCAGGGCACAGGCTTGGGATTGTCCACAGCTAGGATGGATGAAGCCACTCAGTTTTGGGGAGAGGGGAAAGAGTTCAGGCAGAAGGATGGAAGCTGTATGTGCCATCACCAGCCTTTACTCGTCTCAGTGAGAAGAAAGGTGGATGCCACAGCAGTGGCTGGCTGAAGCCACTGAGGTTGGGATGGGAGTGCTCAGGGTCTGGATCTGGCCCTCAGGAGGTTTTGAGGAGGGGAGATGTGGTTCCCACTGAGGAGGTGCCATGGCAGCTGGCGGCCATTGGGAAGGAAAGGCTCCCCACGCCGGGCTTTGGGACTCAGCAGTAAGGAGCATCACTGCCTGTTGCACAGCCTACATGACCCAAACCATATCAGATATCCCTAGCCCTTTAAAGACCAGTCTCAAAAAGTTGCGTGAAATGGAAACCTGGCAATATGCAGGGTTGGATGTGGCCAAATTGGTGGGGGGGGCCCTGCACAGTGGCACAGCATCCC
>JANZLQ010000008.1:29182516-29225894 GCA_026212715.1 Elanus axillaris
GGGCACAGCCACCCCCCCCCCCCCCCCCCCCCCGCAACAGTCCTTGTGCTCCGGAGATACTCAGGCCCAGCAAACTCTGTTTAGCCCCTTCGCCCTTTGAGTCATGTCTGATTTATACACATCTCCCACATGTATAACATTTGTTTATTTCTGTAATATATTAAAATACAGTAACATTCCATGCTTGGGGGGGGAGCTTGGAGGGAGGGTAATGACTTACACATGTACTGTGCTACACTGGATCTTTTCCAGTATCATAAATAAGAGGGAAAGCAAGATTTTACAGCTCAGCCATTAATAAGAACAGTCCACTATTGCATATGGAAAAACACTTAGTCGGTAAAAGCTGACACAACACTGATGGTATTTAGCTGTCCGGTATGAATCATCTTCATAGAATAAATTCCAAGAGAAACTTCATAGAATAAATTCCAAGAGAAAATACTATATCATGAATTGATTTGTAACCTCATTGCAGGAAGCTGCAAATAAATGTTTGCATTGCTGTGCTCTAAAACAGGCTAGCACAGCTCGAGAAATAAGTTAATGAAACTGTAGGTACTGGACAAACAGAGTCTATCAAGGGTTAAACCTTCTAGGTATGCCTTTGTGTTACCTGCAGGTAATTCCTTTTGTGCTTTTTTTTTTCCTCCTCTCCATGCTAGGTGGTTCACAGAAAGAAAATCTGAATGAGCAGTGCACAGGAGTCAGTGCTCTTTTAAGAAACAGGCATAACTTGAAACTTATTCAAAGCATAAAAAACCCCAGCGTCCTCAGGAAGACACTCAAACACTGGAATGGAAATAATTTGAAAGGCAGAAATGAAGGTTCAACAGCCATCCAGCTCCCAGGTTTGGGTTACACCAATGTCTCTATCCCTTACTCTGGAGAATAAAGCAGCATCTTTTTTTCATGTTTTTGCTTCTAACAGAAGTGCTCTTCAGTCTCTCACATAAAATTTATCTCCAGGCCTGTTTATGGACCACATTCTCCAGGACAGTGGTTATCTTCATCTGCAGCCTTTCAAAGCACCAAACCTGCTCTCGCTGCCCTCAGGCACCTAAGGCAGCACAGGTGGGAGCCTATCTGAAGTAGGCTCCCTCTGCGGAGATGTGTGGCTCTGGGGGGTGGCTCAGGTCTGAATCACCCCTGAAAGCAACTATTTTTTCTCATTGACTTGGGTGACTAAGCTCCAAGTGTAAGCATCTCTGTAATGTGCTTAGTGTTAGGTGGGGAGAGTCTGGGTGCCAGCACCTACATGGGATATATAAGTGCCTAAACACCTCTGTGGATCCCAGCCCTTTGGCCTTCCCTAATAAGACGGTTAAGCTTTATGCCTGCCTACACATGCAACGCTGTTAGTAAAATAAGAGGTCACAGTCATAGATACTTTCTGTAGGTAATCATTAACATTGCTTGCATGCATTTGCCCATGCCTTGGGAGACTCAAAGGACAGTTTTGCATAAACATACTAGCAGAACCATCATCAGTAAACTGCCGATTTTCTTAGCATTCAGTGCGTGCCTTTAAACAACCTCCAAGATGTGCCACTCCAAGCCAGCACACTCCTTTGAGCGCAGGAGCTTGCACCACCCTAAGTGTACACAAAGTCTGAGTCTGAGATCAACTTACACCTGGGGCTCAGTCTTTTCTTGCTAATTTATTCTTATAAGGATATTTCCTTTCTTTAAACTATTAAAGAGAAAACAAATACCATGTTTTAGGAAGCTGCACACTGTTAAATATTTGTACCAGTAAATAACAAGTAGCTTTTAAAAGCTGGAAAATCTGAATTCTTGCTTGGGCTTCCACAAGGAGCTGATTTCACCCACAGTGAGCACTGATCTTTAACCTGCAGCAACCAGCAAAGCAGGCAATGTGCTCATCACTCCTGTTACGTGCGTTTCTGTGATACCTCGGGACTCTGGGCCCAAATCTTTCGTTCCATTGAGCTTGAAGAATGAGTGAAGTCAACTGTCCATGATCCAGGGTAACAAGGGAGCTGTGTTTGCCAAATAACGGGAAAATGCAGAAATTAGGGGTAGAGCGGCAGAGCCTGCTGGGAGGTTTGAGCTTTATGTAGCTCAAAAGCAATTCTCAGATATGAGGTGACCTTGAAAGCCATTCAGCTCATTTTCACATGATCTAATTAGCCAAACTGGCTCCTGCATGTAGGAAGGAGCTCGTGCCTGTGTGTGTCTAACCTGTGCCTTGGATAAAGCAACAGGAAATATTAACTCTGTGCCCAAGACCTAGATGTATGGGGAGTAGCAACAGACAGTGGAAGAAGAAAAAGGGAAGGGACATAGCAATAAAAATACAGATATTTGTGCATTGTGAGCACCCATCTCAGCTTTTTTGCTGACTCCAGCAGATCAGGATAAGGGCTATCCTACCATGGATAGACAGCCATGGGCTCTTAAATGGCTGTTGTTGTGAGCGGTCACTGTCCATACAGCAGAAGCACTGATAAAAGCCAAATTGAGCATCACTAAGTAGCCACAATAAACATGAAGTACTGTCTCTGAAGTGCTATATAGGTGACAAAAACAGGAACAGAAACCTTAGGCATATACACAAAAGTAAATAGGTCAGTCTCTTGGGCCAGGCCATCTAATTCAGTACAAACTTGTTTGAACGCAAGCCAAGAGACTGCTGTCTAGTGAACCTGATATATCAGTGGGGATTGGCATATCTCAGCCACAACCCAAAAAAGAGTAAAAAAAATTTCCCAAATAGCTGCTTATGTTAAATGAGAGTTACAGTGACTTCCTAGCCCTGCCACACTAGCACTGGGAATTTCATCTGTGTAGGGACTGTAGAGTATTTTGGGCATCTGAAGCCTCTCTGTTCCTTTTCAGTTCATAGCTTTACTCTGCAATAGTCTTATTAAGAAGCATGCAGCAATAAATTTGCTTGGATATATAATTATATGCTGACAAGATTTCCATATAAGGGCATATTATTGATTAAATTTAAAAAATAATTTTCTGTAGAGTCATCTCTATATCATATGCTAGATCCCAGATTTATTTTGGATACTGCCAGCAGGAAGCCTTGTTAATGAAATAAAAAAGGGAATTGTATAAATTCTTACATATACACCATAGAAAAGATTCCTGAGATTTTGCATCTAAATCATCTGGATTTTTGAGATTCAAGCGCTTAACATCTCTTTGTTCCTTATCAACATATAGTAGAAAGGAACAAATTAGCTTCTCAGAAATTGCCTGATGGTTCTTATACCATCAATGCCAGAGGAAATGTCAAGCAAATAAGCCACCATATTCCAGAGGAATTACTGCCTGTGAACCAGGCTATTAGACACTCAGCCTTCCCACACTCCACTTTTCAAGGATATAGGGGCTGGGGATTGACAAGAATACATCAGTTTTTCACCCAGACATTTTTCTCACAAATGTTGCCTAGATAATTCATGGGGTAATTTCTACGCCTCCCTAACTTATGCAATTTGTTAGGTGCCTGGATGCTGTCCTTCTTTGATTAAGAGTGCAAACTTTGGGAGACAAAAACAATATTCCCTTTGTCTTTGTGCAGCACCACACACAAGAACAGGACTCGATAGGTAATTAGAATAATGACAGTAATGGCTTAGCAAACAGAATGAACTCTTGACTGCAATTGCAAAGGATCGCTCGCCTTAGCTATTAAGAGGGTGCTACAGAATCGAGGTCATTGTCTCTGCAGGTGATCGGCAATTTAACAACAGTGCCTTGCACATGGTTTCCATCTCTGCGATAGCTAAGCATGCAGTATATTCTTTATGAATCTCATTGGAACAACTACAAATCTCTCTTTCAGATCATTCATATAAACAGAGAAGTCTTGGTGTACCAGGGTTATTGTCTTTCCTCTGGCCAAGTAATAAGTGAGGTGATACCAAGGATAGGTTCAAGGCCTTTGATCTGTAATCCATTAAATATAATTTATGCCTCCTCACTAGTGAGAATTATTGTTACAGAGCCAAATGGATAGTTTCTGTGATGTCTTTGATGACACTTGCTGTTTCTCATGGGTTCAGCAGTTTGAATCATTTTGCATGTCTAGATAGTGGGGGCATGACTCTCTTTCAAACAGGGATAAGTGTGTTCAAAAAGAAAGGCAGATATATTTTGAATTCCTGACCATGGTGGCTTCATCTGTGAAGTTAATGCTTGATAGAGCCTGCTTTCATTAACATGATTTGAATATCAGGTGGATAGAAAATTGGCTGGATTGCCAGAGTCAAAGGGTGGTGGGCAGTGGTTCAGAGCCCAGCTGGAGGAGTTTGTCAGGTTTGGTTCGGGAGCATGACCTGACAGTGGGACAGACTGCCTCATCAGTGAGGTCACCAGTGGTACTAAGTCAGGGGGAGCAGACAATAAGCTCTAGAGTAGAGCCATCATGCACAGGGACCTAGGGAGGCTGGAGAAGTGGTCCAACAGGAACATTATGTAGTTGAGCATGGGAAATGCAAAGCCCTGCCCCTGGGGAGGAATAACCCTCTGCACCGGTGGTAGCTGGGAAAAGCAGCTCTGCAGAGAAGGACCTGGGGGTCCTGGTGGCCAAAAAGGTGACCGTGAGCCAGCAGCACCTCATGGCAGCAGAGGAGATCAGCAGCACCCCCAGGCTGTGTGAGCAGGAGTGCAGCCAGCCCTCCTCCTTTTGCTCCTTGTACTCCGTGTTGGATGACCAGCCTTGCTGTCCATGAGCTGGTCTGCCGTACCCAAGCATATTACACATTTACACCATCCATCGGATGCTACTTGGCATGTGGCAATTCTCTTTTGGTTTCGGCAGGTGTAGTCTCCACTCGGGCTGGGATATTTATCTCTTCCCAGTAGGTAACGAGGAGAGCCAGCTGTGCAGCAGACTGCGCTCGCTCAGCCTGCAGATTCCTTTTGCACGAGCTAAGTTTGGGCACAGAGTTCTTAAATAAGCTCTTGAACTTTCCATTCCCTTTTTGGGCTAGATTATCCCAGAGGCTGAGGCAAATAACTACCTGGCTCCTCTCATCAGCGGGGGATGTTCAGCATCTTGTAGGCTCGGGTCCTTCAGA
Organism: Elanus axillaris; assembly: GCA_026212715.1. NCBI lineage: Eukaryota > Metazoa > Chordata > Aves > Accipitriformes > Accipitridae > Elanus > Elanus axillaris. The sequence continues at coordinate 29,187,577 of JANZLQ010000008.1, forward strand.
CACACAGCTCTGGTGTGGAGAGCATGCCTCTATTCAGCTGACATGGGAATTTGTGCCTATTGCTCATGGGTTAGGTAGGGAAAAACCCTCTATTCATATCTACTGCCAATGGGATGTCACAAAAAATATCAGACTAATGAGGCACTTTATAACAAAACTCAGTCGAGACTTTTGTTATAGTCAAATCAGTCTCCATTTTAACAGTTCCCTGTGGCTTGTACATGCTCGTGATTATTGTGGGGATGAGTGCGGTCACTGACTCCAAACACTGCCATCCATTTGCATACCCCAACTTGGAGGCATTCAGTCATAAACCCCAGATCTGCTGAGAATCTGCAAATGGGAGTCAGCAACTTCTCATGTGCAAATGCAGGGAAGTGGAAAGCATTCAAAACCACTTGGGTATGCTTGCATAAACCTTTTATGGCACACACTAACAGTTTGCGATTAAGCAAAAGGAGGAAAAACTAGACTGACCCCATGATTCAATAGCAATGGCATTTTATATAGTATAGGGGGACTTCAGAACTGACCTCGAGATGCGGGAGAGGAAGTCATTCACTTCTGTGTGCACATCGGTAAGATCCAGTCTGGCCAATTTAAGCACTTAGTTTGTGCCTAGGTGTAAGGTGCATGGTTTCATCTGCTCAAATATGCACTGGGGATGCCTATGTCTGACTAGTCGTCTGGATGCATAGAGGAGAGCAATGAGCTTGTTTTAAGGTGCAGTTGCCTTTTTACTAAGAGAGATGTGTGAAACAGGTCAGGGGGATGGCTTCCTAAAGGTGCCTATCCCTGCCCATTGACTATGAAAGGTGACTAGGAGTGGCCAGATGACCCACCTAGTAATAGATTTTATTAGGAGACGAAGCAAGATGAATCATTCATAACCTAGTCCCTTGAGAGTCCTGTAGTGTCAGCCCTTAAAGGATTCCAGCAGGAGAGCCTATGTCCCAGCACAGTGGTCTACTCCTTGGTGAGATGTCTCTCTGGCTTGCCCTTTCTGGGGGTCTTCTCTCTCTGTTGGCTTTGGAGGACAGCTTCAGTGGGTGCCTGCAATATCAGCACAAGCTAAGGGCCTGAAGGAGGCAGGCTGCTTCCCAGCCACTACCAGAGAGGAGAGCTTCATCAGCCATTCAGGGTCTTACCTTCTATAAGGGATATGACCCAGCAAGAGAAGTTAAGAACCAGAAAAGGTCAGAATTTTAGCAGGAGTTATTGGAAAGGCACTCTGTCAGCTGATGACCCAGTCCTCTAGAGCATTTGCTGCACATGTAGCCCTTATTCAAGGGGTTAAGTGATTTCTACGACTGTACACATAGGACAGGGTTTGTTGGATTGGATCCCTTTTCATAGAAAGATTTGCTATGCTCAGCAGTTTGTTATGGCATCCTCTTAAGTGCAAATCACATAGTAAAAGTTGCAAAAGTAGTTTCTACTATAAAGCCTTGCTTTCATGGCATGCCAAAAATGTTGCCTTTTCAGATGGGATGTTCCCAGGTTGATTGCAATCCAAAGGTCACTGCTGAAAAGTCAGAGCAAAAGGCTTTCGGTTAGTTGTGAGCTGTGATTGTCCTTGTATGTGCAGGGAATGAACTCATTTTCAACTTCGTCTACCACCCTCTGAAGTATGTACCACAGCCCAGTGTGGTAAAGCCACAATATGGGATAACATGAACCACCAGGATGAGTTGATGGATTGACTGTTGTGTTCTCAAAACACTGTTAGGTTTATAAGCATTGCTGAGAACCCAGGACCAAACCTGAAATGGCAGCAAAATTGAAGTCTAGACATTTTTCAGATCTTTCCTGGTAAGGCTACATGTGAGAGGTTGGCTTGTCTGACAGCATGAACTTAAAGGGAGCATTGTATACAAAGTGTCTTTCAATGTTGCATCCTTCCCATGGAAATCAGCAGTCATTCTAAAAAGACTTAAAAATGGCTTAAATGCTTTAAGCACCAAGAAGACTTAATGAGGATTTAAGTTGGCTTTAATGCTTACATTGTGCTACCTTAAAGATTTAAGGCAGCTTAAATGCTTATGTGCCTTAAGAAGTTAGGGTAACAATCACTTTGTCTGCACAAAGCCCAAATAATCGGGATTTATTTGGTGAAACCCTTCAGGGTGGTCTTCAAATCACCTCTTTTCTGAGGTTACTAAAGATGTCTTCATTAAGGGTGACCTGGCAGCACCTGCTAACAGTTTTGCCTATATACCTAAATATCCACCACTTTTGCCTGGCACACAGCACCTCGGTATTTAAGGTTCATCCCAACCAAGCATGTATGCTGCTGTGGGCCCGAGAAAAGCTGCGGGGAACTGAAGCACTGTCAGGCTGAGGGATTTGCCCAAGGTGGTATAGATGCAATGAACTCAGGTCTCCCCCCCAGCAGGTCTCCTTCCAGCCATGGCAGCTGGACTGGCTTCTGTACATTGGTTTCTTTCCTTTTAAAGCACAACCCCTAACTCATCTCTGTGGGCATGGATGAAACTGCACTGATGGGAGTTTGGACTATTATTGGTCTACCTTGGAGCAGCCTCTCTTCCGTGGGACCCATCTATTTCCTTGTGGCCAAAACTCATTTCTACTCGAACCTCCGTCCCTCTCTGCTTCATTATACAGAAGCCATGAAGGCATTTTTTGCCATCTGGTTGGAGCACCTTCTGAGAAGTCTTTTCCTCTTCCCCCTGAGAAGCCAGCTCTCCCCAGGAACTGTTCCTACTGCTGGAGTTTGGAACTGCAGGCTGGACATGGACACGGGAAGCTGGCCCTGTTTGAGCAGTGGGCTTGGACTAGATGAGATCCCTTTGAACCACAAGCACCCTGTGATATGTCCCACATGCCTCAATGTCTGCTCCTCTGAGGATTTTGAAGTAATTACAGAGGAAGGTAATTTCTAGTGCCTAGTTTTACTAGTTGGCAGCGAAATTCCACAATATCTGTTGGATAATGATTGCAGTTGGCCTGGAGAGAAGAGCAAACAGCACGGGATGGGAATGAAGTGGGTCTGGGAGGCACAGCTCTGGAAGTAAATGCTGGCAATCATCCCTGTTTGTATGCACTTATTTGGAATTACAAAGTCACTTCCCCTCCTCTGACACTTTCTCTCCCTCACTCTTATTGGAAATATCTTTTATATAAAACAATAAGTGCAGCCCTACAGAAGACCAGCTCTAGGCACGGCCAAAATGGATGTATACCCATGGGGGAAGGCTGTTCTGAAGCAGGGAGGAGGAAAGGGACTAGCTCAAGGTCTGTGACCCTGCTCTTCACTTTGCCTGTGACAGAGCCCTGGAAACCAGGGACACCACTACTGATGCTGCTGAAGGAGAGGTTGGGGTGTAGCGATGGCCCGGGGCATAGGCTCCCCCAGCAGCAGGAGTTGTTCTGCTCAGCTCTGGTGTCCTATGGGCAGACATAGCAATCTCAGCTCTCCATCCAGATTCCTCCTTATTGTTTTTTTGACCCTTGCCATAGCATGAGCCAATGCATTCAGCCTTGCCTGGCCTTTTGTCCCTGATCCTCGAGATAACAACATTCAATTCCACATGTGGTGCTGCGTAGCCTAACCTGGTACCACCTCAGGTCAAAATTAAGGCGCCACATTCAGCTCTGACACATGGAAGTTTTTCTCCCTACATCGTACCTCTGCAGCTTTTCTCCCTGAGGCCAGCAGAGATATGCCAGTCCAGCCAGGGACATGTTCAATGCACTGAAATTCATTCATTAGAAGTTTGTTCTTCATCCTTGCCAGTTCAAAGGCAGGGGGACAGGGAAACGCTTGGTTCTGCACAACCAATTTGCTGTTGCCTGGCTGGCTGCAGAAACAGCACAGTGCAGAAAGCTTTCCATGGGATTAGCCATGCATTCAGCCTGTCAGGGGCTCTCCCAGCTTTTAGGATGGGGAAAGCATCCTTACGGGCAGTGGGACTTTCACAAAGCACAGCCAGGGTGCCCCAGCAAGGATGTGACTTGCTCTTCGGGGACACTCCAAGCAAGGGTTTGTCAATATTTCTCGGGGCAGAGCAAACCAATCTATTGCATTTGCACTGTATTTGTTTTGCAAATGTTCTTTTGAATGTGCTATCAAGAAATGGCCCTTTTCTGGCTTTTCTCCAGCACCTGGGACACATCCCATTCACCAAGCAGGCCACGAATGGAGAATTACATGGAAAGCACTGGCACCATGAATAGCCACAGCACAAATTCCTCATGTCAGGTCTTCTGTAACTTATGTCCCTTTTGTGCCAAATGGCACCAGGAGCTGATTTTCTTCTGCTGGGAGGTTTCAAACATAAGACAAACACTTTGGTATGTAAATTATTTTACAGTATTTACAAACTTTCCATATTTCATGCTATAGTTAATATTTAATAATGGTCATTAACTATAATAATTGTTGTGAAGATGTCTTCATCTTTTCTATTACTTCACTTTAAAGTTACCTACCACTCTGATATGACTAACTTCTCCTGTCTTTTTTTTTTTTTAGTAAGCAGCTTGGAGGAGCAAGAAAGTGGTGAGCGCAGATGTTTATCCTAATGGCTTTATTTTGTGTGTTTTAACATACAAGATAGACATCCACTGTGTGGGCTGGGTAACAGGTAATATACGTTCAAGTAAACATATACACACTGAAGAGGAATGTGGAAACTCTTCTACGGTTTCTTTAACATGGTGCAGAGCTATGAGGTTACTACCTATCCAGAAAAACTAGAGAAACTAGCTCTGATCCTTTAGAAAAGAGCAGATGAAGGGGGCTTTGAGTGTTTTAAAAAATAATGACAAGAAGTGAGGGCTCTAAATAACTTACCGCCTTCAAATGTTGCTGCTAAGCTGCATGAGTTGGGATCCAGTTTCATTTTGAATAGTGCCTTTCATGCAAATCACATCTCTCTATGCTTCAAGGCTCTAATTAGAGTGTTATGACCAAGATAAAAAGAAAAATCAGAGATATGAGCAAGTGTGGGTTTAGATAAGCTTTGAGTAAGATGGGAGAGGCAGTGAAGCTGAGAGCTAATGTCATCTCCCAGTAGGGGTCAAGAATTTAAGCTCAGCGTATGCAGGATGGGTGGGCCTAAAAGGAATGCCAGATGATTTAAAATAGCAGAAGGAGCTAATGTACAGGATGAACTGCCATGGGGGAGAACAGAAGCAGCTGGTAGAACAAGATTTTTTACCGTCTTTTGTTCAAATGAGTAACAAAAGGCAAGGAAAAATACTTGGAGGTGAATGCAGAGGGGACACATTTGTGCAGACTTCTTAACTCGGTCGTTAGATGGTCTGTCTTCTGGAGCATGCTACTGTATGATTAGTTCTTGAATTAATTAGGAAAATAACAAGTAGCCCATCCTCCCTGTGGTCAGTGCTCTGAACCTCATTAGCACCAGTGCACAGCCCATTAGCAGAGGACTTGCAACATCAAACCCTCCAAAGGCTTGCTGGTGAGCAGGATGAGATCTGGGAGCCTTTAGTGAGCACAAGAGCTACAAGTGTCCCAGGGGATAAATACTTAGTGACTGTGAGGATCAGACAGCGTGGCGTACAGGAAGGACTTCATGGACCATCTAGGCCAATTGAGCATACCAACAAATTTTTGCAAGCTTGCTTTTTCTATCACACTAGAGAGCATTGGCGTTCCTTTGAACTGCTTGGTGTTCATAGTCTCGGGATGTGTTCCCAAGGGCCAACAAGAGAGAACTTGCAAACTGCTGATAGCCAGGCAAAAAAAGCATGCAGTAATGTTTGGTTTTGCAGCTTATTTTCTTACAAAGGTGGTTTGGGGTTATATTTTCCCCCTGAATTTTCACACATAACTACATTAGTATAATCTGAGTCATGCCTGCATATTTACAAAGAAACAGATCCCCAAGGAGTTTACGGATTTGTCATCCCAGCACTGAATCTCTGTGAATGATCCTTCCAGACCATAATGAGATATTGTGTCTGCTCTTGGAGACAAAGCCTGTCCTTGGACGCCTGTCCAACTTTTCCAAAGGAGTGAATAAGAGTCATGTGTATATAACCCTTCTGCCAGACTTGATGGGCAGTAGTGAGGGCTGGGTTCAAGTGTAAGGGCATCACTACAAACACTCTAGCTTGAGCTCAGAACCAGCAACCTGGGAAAAATAGGCTAAACTGTCTGATAGGCAGTCATTCTCAAAATGTTCTCAAAAAAGAGTCAGATAGGTGACAAGAAATGCACATATTAAAGGGAAAAAAAGGAAATTTGACTGAGGTAGGCAAACAGCATCATAATAATGAGTGCCTAAATTGTAACAGTTTCACTTTCTCTTGCTTTGGGATATAACTGCTTGGCAGCTTTCCCGCTCCTGTGTAACCTTTACTGGTGGTTTCAGAGTTAGTCTTGCAGGGTAGCAAGGACTTACGCAGCTGTGAGTCCACACTCTGCCCTGCACCCCTTGCTGCTGGCTGCTCCTGCAAACACACTATGGTCTCTTCCCTTTGCAGCTCAGATGCTGAAAGCTGTGGGGTTAAGTTGGGGGGAACCACTCATCCCAGGCTCTCCAAGAAAGATCTAGTTGGCCCCTGCTCACACACATTATTGCAATCCCCAGCTTTTCTGCATGCAGTGCTATTTAAGCAGGACGTGCAAAATGAACATGTTGCAGCTCCGGTCACTGGACTTCTCGTTTCACCTGGCAGCAATGAAGCCCTCCCAGGTTTGGGCATTTTGGCCTATGGGAATTTCTGGGGCTCCAGGGGGATGCACGGGGGGAGCACTTTCACTGGAGTCTTATCCATCATGTTTGCATGTATTTTCACTGTCTAAAGTGCTTTTTAGAATGGGAATTTATTTGGCTTCCTGTAACATGTGCACTGCATCTCCACCTGACTGCAGACATTTGCTGAGGACATAGGTCCCAGCCCACTAGTTAAATCAGTTGAGTTATTTGCTTCCAGAAAGATCTAATCCTAGAAGAAACTGAAAGGATCCCGGTATCAGGTATACTTGAGTACATCCTTCATGGGATTTACTTTTTTTCCGCTACTCTTAGGAAATTACTGATTGGATCACTCCTCAGAGTGGGATGCCTCATAGACCATTTTTTTCTCTTGACATACCTGCTGGGCCTATTAGTCATGTAAATCTCAGCCATTCCTGGAGTCTGGCTGAATTATCACTTCTAATGCTACCTTATGAAAATCATTCCCCTGCACGAAGCATTTGCTGTTAGTGTCATGAGAGAAACAAGGTCACACACCTATGGACATGGCCCTATATGCAGGCAGAATGAAAAAAAACCCTGCTCAGTTATGGCAATTGAGGGGCACATTGTTCTGAAAAAGCAGTATTTCTTTTTCGGTTGTTTATACCTGTTGTCTTTCATTTTTGTCTGATTTCACTTTGCTTTTGTGTTAAATAAAAGGAAATAATGTGTTCAGCCGAAATTATTTGTGTTACTTCAGCTGATGTTCTATATTATCTCAAGTCATTCTGTCAGGTTCCTTCATATTTACCATCCTTCTCACCTGAGCCTTTTCACCTTTCAGTCTCTTCCACTCCTCAAATCTTTTTTGCTCTTTCTATGTTCCTTCACACTATTTTGACCTCATCTCTGAAGTGCCTTACAGGCTTTTCTAGTTTCAATTAACGTGGACAAATTGATGTCTTCAGCATATTTCCTCTTCTCTTCCCCTCCTTCTGCTCTGCCCACTGGGACACCTGTAGCCATGTGCTGCCTTTGCCATATTGCAAGTGAACTCTCGCTTTACACCCTTGGCAGCAATTCTTATCCATGATCGAATTTTTACCATGCGCCTGTTCCATTTTCGGAGGTGCATTTTTAAAATGCTACTGAAAGCATAAGTCTGGTCTTTAATCGGTTCTGCTGTTTACTGCAGATGAGCTAATAGATGATGGGAGAGGCACAGCCTGTTGTCGCAGAAGCCATGCTGGTCTGCTGCTGTCCTGCTATATTCACCAGGTTGTTTTAAAGTAGTGTTTCAGTTATCAGTTCAGCCAGTGCTTCCTGTTCCTGATTCAAGACTTCCTGGTCCACAGCTTTTATTTTCAAGACTGGTACAATCACTGTGCTTTGGAGGAACTTAGCAGCCCAGAGAAAAATATCCCAAATTTCTTTAGGATTTAGGGGGGATGTTTTTACTGGCAACTCAGTCTCGTATGAGTTCCAGTCCTTGGTTGTTTGATACACAGTGCAGGAAGGAGGAAAGAAAAGATTAATGAGCCCCCTGAAGTGTTTGGGCTTTCAGGTTGGGAAACAATATCTGAGGTCTTGCCTCAAAGACCATCCTCAGGGAGCTCAGGGTCACGATGCAGAGTGCTTCTGGAGGGAGGGCTTCTGCAGAAGCGGCATCTCTTGGTGATTGAAGCATTTGGTTCTGCCTGGGACCAATGACGATGCTGTCCAACAGAGTTAAGAAGAGGATGGACAAGAGTCACCAGGCTTTGCTGGAAAGATGGGCCACATTTCCTTCACCCAATGCATTCCCTCTGCCATGGTCAATGACAAGATCTTACCAGTTCCTCTTGTATTGCTTCTTTCAGCCTTCCAGTTTTATCTGTTTCTCCTGATGAATTTACACATATAGAATTGGGTGGGGGGTTGTCGTGGTTTAACCCCAGCCAGCAACTAAGCACCATGCAGCTGCTCACTCACTCCCCCCTCGCCCCCCCACCAATGGGATGGAGAAAGAACTGGGAAAAATGGGTTGATATAAGAACAGCTTAATAGAGCACAAAGGAAGAAAATAATAATGATAACAATAATAAAATGACAATAATAATAATAAAAGAATTAGAATGTACAAAACAAGTGATGCACAATGCAATTGCTCACCACTTGCTGACCGGTGCCCAGTTAGTTCCCGAGCAACGATCTGCCTTCCCCAGCCAACTCCCCCCAGTTTATATACTGGGCATGACATCACATGGTATGGAATACCCCTTTGGTCACTTTGGGTCAGCTGCCCGGGCTGTGTCCCCTCCCAGCTTCTTGTGCCCCTCCAGCCTTCTCGCTGGCTGGGCATGAGAAGCTGAAAAACCCTTGACTTAGTCTAAACACCACCCAGCAGCAACTGAAAACATCATTGTGTTATCAACATTCTTCTCATACTGACTCCAAGACACAACACTATACCAGCTACCAGGAAGAAAATTAACTCTATCCCAGCTGAAACCAGGACAGGCATTTACCTGCAACAGTGGGGAGCCCACAGTTGGAAAAACCCTGCATCTCGGCTTCTCAGTGGATGTACACAAAGGCTATAATTTCAGGGGGGAAGGGTCTCTTTAGTTATGAATATAGGGACAAGGGACACAAGCAAGAACATCTGTGTGACAGCTGGGATTTACTAACCAGAGACTCTCACGCAGGATGGTTTGTCCTGTGAAACACTTCAGGAGAGGGCACATTCCCACAGAATACAGCAGAAGCTACCCAAGGACATTCCTGCTCTAACTTTATCATTTCTATTAATTTAAAAGTATGGAGTCAAAGCCACAGAGCATTGAAACAATCCCTTCACCGTGCAATTGCCCATGAGTGTATGCAGATGGTGTGATTGTCCTTGCGCTGGGGTAATGACAGGATTTAGCCCTTTTTTGTAAGCTCTTGTTAAGACCTAGCCCCATGTACACCTCCTGGCTACATGGTTGCTGTACTATAGGATTGTGGTTTTTCTCATTTTCCTCTGTCTCATGGACAGTCTCTTTCCATGAGAGAGATACAGAGGACTGGTACAATGCACGTGAACTCTTCACTGTAGTATTCAGAGGTTTTGGCTTTTACATCTCAATAAATAACTAAAATGTTCCATCAGTCCAGTAGCATGGGGAGTGAGAACAATGTATGACCAGATAATTAAATGTCTTGTCTTTAAACAAGAAACAAAATCATTTTCAATAGAGGCTGCTAAACCAAGCACCCTTGCTCATCTGACATGCTTTCAGGGCTGTGCTTGGAATTCTGTGACAAGTGATTGTGTGGGGATTTTGCTGGATGCAAACACTGAAAAAAACCTTGTTTATTCTGCTGTTCTGGTTTACTCATCCCAGATATGACTTTTCCAGTTTTGTTGAGAGCCTCAGAGACCATGGGTAACCCCGTTCAGCTCTGCCCTGGGTCAGCAAAAAGAAGAAACAATATACAAGCAGCTTCACATAGGCAGGGCTATGCCCTTGTCCTGTGTCCCACAGGAGAAGAAGAGGAGTCACTTTCCATCTCCTCTAGGGAAAAATGTGCTGTAGGCCATGGACAAGCATCCGCTGGCCTGGCTTCACCCTATAGATACTCCACTGGGCAACGGTGAATTGCTCAAGAACAACTTCCATGGCCAAATGCAAGACACTGGAATTTGAGAATGAACTCTGCACAGAACTCAAAACTCTTCCTAAATTGGCCATTTATGTTATGACCTACATGATATCAAGCATTTTATTTTATTTCATTTCATTTCATTTTTTTTTTATTTTGTAAATGTTGTGCAACAAAATTGGTCAAACCAGTAGCTAAAATAATTAACCTCATGTAGGTAAACAGGGTATAGGATGACAAAGAGAAAACAGCCAACTGTAAAGGACACTTTAGTCTTACTAATCTACTATAATTCTTTGCACATCTCAACAAATAAAAACAGATGTACCATTTTGGCTCGGATATTTGTGAATGAACAGCACAAAACAAAAAACATAGAAGGGTTAAATGTTGAGGTAACAAAAATTGCTAATTATACTTTACTTCCAGATGAGTGAAGGCTGTAGGGAATTATGCAGGGACTTAACAACTCCTAGTCACCAGAGCAGCACAATGCTATGTGAAGTCTCCAGATGCCAAATGCAGCCTGATGCTGTGCTGAGAGGAATGCCATGAATACTCAGGCATACCTCACACAGGGTTTGAGACGCATCAAAACCAGTCTGAAAACAAAAGCAAAGGGACTCTTCTATTTTTCTTTCATGCTGCCTCAAAGCTTCCCATCAGCTACACAGCTGCCTACTACAAACCACTCCCGAAAACGCCTTTTGATTAATACAATTTTTTTAGAAGGTGGCAGAGAATAGTCTTCTCGTACTGCTCTCTGTTGTGGTCCTGTGTCTAACTTTTTGCTTCTTTTATACCTTCAGCTTGGTGGGTTTGCTTTATATGGCTGCAAACCCTGACTGCACACAGTCCTGCTCCATTGGCTGTGACTCCTGACCAGCACAGTGATATGAATAAAGTTGCATGAAATTGAAGCACAATAACTTGAAAAGGGCTTTGAGGATTTTTTTTAACATAATGTAGAATTAACTAGCCACCACCTTGGACCACCATGCCATAAGAAATCACTGCAATAGATGGCCCTCAATAAGGATGGGGCTTTAGAAATGAGAATCTGATATCCTTTCTTTCTTAAAAAAATACCCTTTTAATCTCATTTTTCCAGTGTCACAAACCAGTTGTGAAGGGAAAGATAAGGGAATGTCACCTGAAATATTACTCCCTAATTGTCTCTTTAAATTTGTCTTGCACTTGCCTTTGAAATATTTGTCTCCGATTACGCTCAGAAATTGCACAGGAGGGTGGATGGATCCTGGCTCTAAGTGAGATGACAGTTCCTCTTATCCCCAGCAAAACCTGTTTGGCTGCAATCACCAGTTACACCAGATACTTTGTGATCCCCCTAAATTCCAAATTATTGAGCTGTTTTCCAGCTATTTGGGCCTGTTACACAATGGTGTTCCCAGGGAAATCCCAGGTTCAGAGCAGAGCCGCACCTGGAGTGGCCAAGACCGGCAGCCATGGCTGGGAATTTGCTCCTGAGCTCCCATCTCCTTTCCAACCTCTCTGCAACCTTATATGCAGAGGGTGGAAAAAAATTCTGCTGGGATGCTGGATTTGCCAGCCGACTGATAGACCTAATGCGGTGCACATCGCGGTCCCAGATTGAAGATCGCATGTGAGCCCCGGCAGCCTCGACATCTCCCGCCAGCTGCCTCCATGGGCAGAAGTGAGAATGTTAATAAACACCCAAATGAAAGGAAGTTGTTGGGTTGTAATTAACATATGCCATTAGTATCTGTCGCTTTGGCCAGCCGCAGCAGACAGGCTGAACCCATACATACAAATGAGTGTCTGCCTGAACTGCGGGGAGGGGAGGGAGAGATGATTTCATTGTGAGCGTCTGGTGCTGTCAGCAGCTTTAAATCACACGGGTACTTACTAACAAAAACAGTAACGACCATTGTGTCCTGGAACAATAATACGGCTTTTAAAACCTTGTTTTATTCAATAAACAGTTCTAAATGTTTGCTCACCCTCTTCTTTTCACCAGAGATGCTTAATTTAAAAGATAGTCTGAAGGGAAAAAAATAAAGGTCTGGCCCACCAAAGGTATTTTTGGCACGGCTCGTCCGCACCTATGGCCCTTTCTCAACTCTTCCCAGGGCTGCGGCCCGTGGGACAGGTGACGGCGGCAGTCCCGTGGGAATCACATCAACCCCTTTCCGAAGAACGCTGTCAAGGTTTTCTGGAAGGTCAGCAACAAGCCCAGAGCCACCTGACCTGGCCAGGATTCTTTCGTTGAAGCGGTGATGGTACTGTTCTGTTTTCATCACCAATAATTACCTTTGTATGGCTGTGCACTGCCTATCTCACCAATTCCCCTCTCTTAGGGGGCTGAAAGATTAAAATGCACACACAAGTCCAGTCCCATTGGCACTGCTGGAGACCTCCCAGTTAATTGCTATCGCTCTCTCCTCACTCGAAAGAGATGTGTCAGGAACTGAAGGCTTAGCAGGTTTTATCCTCTCTAAAAATAAAGCCTCTGTGAAGTCAAAAAATAATGATAATTTGTAACCCCCAAATATATTGCTGGAAGTTAATTGTAATTCTTTTTTCACAGCCGTCTTAGTCCTCCTCTAGGTTTTTAAATGTTTATTTACATAAGTGATTAGTTCAAGTACCATCGCTACCAAAAACAGTAGATCTAGGACTGCAAATGTGATTCTGCTGAATTGCTAAACTGCGGTGAAAAACAACAAAGTCAGAAACGCCTGGGCTGTGCTCCAAGACACGGGATTTATATGATCATATTCTGCATCTTGGTACAGTTTGACAGTATTTTCCTACTTTCTGTGTTAAAAGAGCTTCAAAGGTCTCTGCAGGAGTTTGTCTTTGGAGGCATTTCTGATGGCAGATGATAATTAGATATTTCTATAGCACAAAAATGATTTTCTTTGCATTTCCCAGTTTGCAGGCAGAGCTGTGATCAGCAGCCCTGTCTGACTCAGCCTCTCATCTTCCTGCTTTTAAAACCCCACAATTCTCCTATTTATTGACATTTTTTTAAAAAAGTTTTACTACATCTGAAAAAATCCTGTTCTGTTGTCCTTGCTTCCAGCTTTCTGCAGCAAAGCTGCTGCTGTCTCCAGCAGAATTTGTGTCCAAGGAGGCACTGCAGAAAACCCGTAGGATTCATCCTCAGTCAGCAGGTCCAGCTGGATGCAGCCGATGCTCCCCAAAGTGGCCTGGGAAAAGCTGTAGGACTGTCCACTTCAGCTGGCCCTGCTCCAGGGGAAAAGCCAAGAGCGAGATGGATGAGAGAGCTGGCAAAGGAGCTGCTTGGTTTGATCATTTTCCCAAATTTCATAATAAAATCCTTAGAGGTGGTTGTGGCAATACATCCTCCCCTGCATGCAGAGATAGACCAACCAGCTTGGATGTGCCCAGTGCCACAGCAGGGCGGCAAAGTGTGTGTGTGTGGGGGGGCTGGTTTTCCAGCCTTTACACCTTCCATCTTAGCCCTGATGTAATTCCTTCATTTTCCTCCAGCTTTACATCACGGCTCAGGCAGGAGGCTGGTGCAGCCACCCTGCATCACTGGGACCATGCTGTGGTTTTCCTCACCACCCTTCACTGTACTTTCATCAGTCAATGCCTTTTACTGGAAAAAAGTCCCAAGCTGCCATCCTGGTTTCTCCGAGGAACCATCACCTGCTCCTTGCCCTACCTGGGGCTAGAGAGAAGTTGGGGGGGGGGGGGGCCTACACCCCAGCCCAGGGGATCAGAGGGCTGCAGCCTGTATGACCAGGCTTGCTTTGGTGCCACTGCACCACCGCACTGCAAGATGGCACTGGAAGGATGTCTGCAGATGGGGACCTCTACACTCAGTCAGATTTTTGGGTGGAGAAATATCCCTGTAATGCCATGTCACGAAGCTGCTGCTTCTTGCCAAAAGATTGTGGTAGCATTTATTCTACCTTTGAGATGAAGTGTGCTGGGAAAAAAAGACTGGATTGGGTATCTGCTGCTAGAGCCCAACTCTTCTGAAGTCTTTAGCCAGCCTGGGAATAGATTTCAGAAGCCTTTTTTAACATCAAGAAAAAGAGGATAGTCCTGTACTCTGCATATTTTCTCCTGCATGAAGTCCCACCACCTGTAACAGGATTCCCAGGGAGAAAATTCAGCTGTTTTAAACCAAATTCCCAGATCAAGACCTAAATCTGAGGGAGCTTTATGGAAGCTGGTTTCATTGGGTTTATCCACAAAAACTTTTTTCTGGATGTTGTGAATTTTCTTCAGTCTTTTGATGATGCTATTTTGACTCGGTAAGCCGTTTCACCCAGAAGCGGTTGCTCAGCTACATGGAGTTCAAAGGCACGAGAAGAAAAGGTTGCCAGTGAAAAGTTCCATTAGGAAGTAGATTTAATCTTAAGATATGTATATTCATCGTTGCTTAATGTATTTAGTGCAGTGCCCAAGGCAACTCATTACATGAGGTGGGGATACAGCTCCAGCCTTGCACTTCTTGCTCTCCGTGGGTGCAACTTCCATCAGTGTGAGCTGGGGCTGCTGCTGTCCTGCTACCCCCACCATCCCCCTGCTCCCATCCCCTCCGTGGGCCAACACCAACATGTGTCTGGCCCCACGGTGTGAACCTTCAGCCCTTCCACCAGCAAGAAACATCCCTGCAAGCGATGGGTAGTGTTTTTCTGCCAGTCTGGCTCAGTGGCTCATCCCCAAAGTGCCATGGAGCTGCACCATGGGCTTCATGTGGGACTCCTGTGTGATGCCCTCAGCTCCTGTGGGCTTCTCTCATGCTCCAAGGTAAGCAATCTTGCACATGAGATTTGCTGGATCAGTTTCCACCTGGTGGTTTCTACATAGTCTCATTTAATGGAGTTTTTCAGGGTTTGGGGGAGCAGTCTGACAATGTTGAATGCAGCACCAGGGAGCAAGCAGCTCTGTTAGCCTCAGAAAGGGTTCAAAGTTTACTTTTCCTTTATTTTGCATATTTTAAAGAATCACAATGTGTTTCTCTGTCCAAATTTTTGCCACAGCTGAAAATATACATTTATAATTCCAAAGGTAATGAGTGATAAGCCCTAACACACTGGAAACAAAAACAATCATGCTTTTCCTTAATATCAACCGTCTGCTAGAAACAGATGACAGGCAGGCACATGTCAGTTTTCTTCAACTGATGCACCTGCACACAACAATGCCCAGAGAGGCCCATTTGCTAATTTGGAGATAAAAACTTCATCTCCTGTGTTAGGCACCTTTGTGAGAATGAAGCATGAAGCGTCCCCATGAAAATCTCCCACCCCCTCTGCTCTGGAGCACTGACCCCCAGAGCCTCGCTAGAAACCTTCTGGGATTGGGTGTCCCCAGCAGCCTCAGGAATGGGGGGGACAGCTCCTGCTGTCACGGGAAGACCCCAACACTGCAGAAGTCATGCTGACACCTTCCCCATGAGATGCCACCTCTATTGCCCCACCAAGAGCTGCTGATCTGGTAGGTAGAGCCCAAAACAGGGCCAGACTTTGTGCAACAAGGAAACCAGGTTTTCTTCTGGAACTAGCTTTTGTTGTTGTTTCGTTAATTTGCTTTACAGAGAAAAGGGGGACTTCAGGAAGAAGGTAAAAAAAAGGGCCCCTTATGCTTTTTAACTTCATTAGAGGAAACTCAAAGGTTATGTAGGCTGGTTTAAGAAGCAGAGCAAGACAAAAATATGGCAGTTTTAGTATTAACATCTTTTCTTTATTAAGTTCTTTGTTGCTGTGAAGAAAAGCTGAGGATCTTTGTGATTTGTTTGCATTTTTGTAAGACAATCATGTATCGAGTTTCCAGTCTCCAAGACTCACAAATTAAGTGCAAGTATCACAGCATGATGGATCCCATAAGGCATCATTGTCTGGAATCACAGGATTACATAAAAATATTACATTTGATTTTTTTGGAAAAATTTAATTTTTCCTGCCAAAGCTGTGGCTCCCGTATATTCAGAGAGAAAAATAAAATACATCAACAGGGTTTCTTTTTTAGAAAATGAGTACTTTTTAGAGCTTCTTTCCTAATTTCGAAGGGATGTGACTCATGCTTTCTTGTACACTTGGATGTGACAGTACCACTTGGTAAGACACAGACACGAGTGTGGCAGCTTGAAAATCCCAGTTCATGTAAAAGAAAACCAGTTTTAACAGATGCTTTCTTCCTCTACAATGTGGTCATCTTCTGTGTGAGAAATCTGGACATGTGAGTGTGTATTTTTAAAGATAACACAAACCTCTTCTCCCAATATCCATTAATCAATCTCTTTCCTTAAATGCAGCTTGCGCATACACAGACCTACAGGTCTAGGAGGTCCCATGTTTCTCCCAAGCTAACAGTGTGTTATGAGTAAATTCTTCCAAGGGGAAAAGTGAATTCTCTACCCAGTCTGAACTTTGTTTAGGTTATTTGTGTGGAAAGCCTTCATTTCTGGCTGCCACACTGCAGAACCTCCAGGCAACTTGGCTTCTTCCATAGCATGAGTGCTCGTTGCTTTCAGAAACCTCACCTCCTTTTAGAATGTTGCAGGACGAGTAGTGGAAATTGCTGGTCACCTTTGAAAATGTGGCCCTTCCTTTGGTGTTGTCTGTGCGTGAGGATGAACAGGAGGGCAGCAAGCTGAGGGCCATGGCCATCAGCAGCCAGAGGAAGGAGGTTGCTTGTGGTTGTGGCACAGTGTTCCTGTGCCGCTGGAAGTCCTTTGTCAGTTGGGTCTTCCTGGGAAAACAAGGGCAATCTAAATTTCTAATGTAGCAAAACAAGACGGGGAGGGGGGAAGCCTACTTTTGAAGGCCCTTTTTATGCCTCCTTAAAAAACTGAAAGAGACCCAAGTGAGGTCTCACTGCTCAGTCCCTCTAATCTCCTTAACTTTGTCATGAGTTTGTTTGGGTTTTTTCCCCTAGTTTGTGATGGTGATAAGTCCTGACAGCCATGAGACAACATTTCTGAGTCTCTGGCTTCACATTCAGCAGTAATGTGAATTCACAGGCGCTGTGCCTCCCTCCAGGTTCACTGGGCTGGAGACCGACTTTCTGGTCTGTGCATTTATCCATGTACTCAGCCGAATTTGTTATTTTTCCATGCAATCTCCAGCATGGCCTGCATCTCAGGTGGCTGCAACTGCATATCTGAACTTAGGAAAAAGGAGTAAATTCCTTTGGCATCATGTCGCAGTGGCTGCTGGTGCTCAACAGAAATGGAGAAACCTCCAGTGGCCAGGCAGGAGAAGAGCTATAAATGTCATAGGTTGGCCACAACAATATTAAAGAGCCATGCTCTCCCACAACCTTTTTAAGTATATATCATTCAAAATTTATTTGACCTTTCTGGCTGATTTTTTTATATATAGATCTGGTTTGACAATGCTTCTCCCTCACATTTTTGAATGCTTTGGTGTCACAAAAGTACATTTCTACTCAGAGACCAGATGTGTCCTCCAATAACAATTACGTAGCACAGAGTAATAAAACTATTGTTTAGCCCAGTAAATCAAGCTATATAATTGAAGAAGCCAGATTGTTATTTCTTCATTGCACATTTATAATGCTTTGTTTGACTTCTTGTATGTTCATGCATATATACACACACACACAAATATATATATGCTTCAATGCTTTGAGCACTGCGATCTGCAGCACAAGCAAAGCGGAGTCCCCATGTTGGTGAGGGGCTGCTGATCCATCAGAAAAGCATCCCTATGAGCAAGCCTGAGTCCCGGGGCTGAAGTCTCACTGATCCAGCATCCCCAGGGGTGCAAGGCGATGCTCGGGCAGCACCGCACCATCCCCACGGCAGGAGCAGCACTTCCTCTGGGATGTGCCACGTTGGGCAGCGGGCACCTCAAGTGACATGTGTGCTGCTGCCCTGCACTATGGCTGCAAAGCAAATGTATGTGTTGGGCAGGCAAGGGAGAAATTTAGGGGGTGCCCTGTCCCCTGACCAAGACAGCTTGAAGGGCAGATGACCAGCCATCCTTCCTCCCAGTCCCACACCTTTGCAGTCAGGTCGGGTGAGCAGGGAAACATGGGTGCTGCTGACTCATCCAGGCTTCCTCATGCCGTTGCATCTTCCTCTGCTTTATGGCTTGCCTGCAGTTTCTTTGCAGAAACACAGCCCTGCCCCAGATATGAGAAAATGTATCATCCCCATTAAATGCATTTCCATAGGATTACATCTCTCTGGGGCACTCCTGAATGGGCAGCTCTTCATCTCCTAGGCTTCCAACACCAGGTTTAGCTCACCTAAGCCTTTTCCTATATAAATAGACTGTTGGAAGATAAAAGACATGCCGGGGCTGTGCCCTGCCAATAAATCCTGGTTTGTGCTCCGAACATCCACCTAGCCCTTCAGCAATTTGTATTCCAACCATGCTTTTGCACAACAGCCTTCATTCTTGCCTTGAAGCTGCCTATTACAATTTTATAATCTATTGTAGGAATAAGATATATCTAGTTCTTCCAGCACTTGGCACTGCAGAAGGCCGCTGCCCTCTGTTTTCTGGCTCCCTTTAATGCTACCTGACAGTAGGCAAATAGCACTTGATGTGCTACCCCTTGTGTGTGCCTGGCTATTTAAATTCTCATTTTCACCTCCTATAATCTTTTTTCCAGAGTGAGCTGCACAGGTGAACTCACACTGGGCCCAGACAACCTGCACTGGAAATAATGCAGATTTGGGGTGTGCACCTTTTTGGGGTAAAAATTTTACCAAAAGCTAGTCAAGGACATTTCCCCTATCAAAACTGCAGGCCTAAAGTAATTTCAGTTTCTGTGCTGCAGCCAGCTGCATTAAGTCATATCAAAAAAACCTGATGAGCTCTTCAAAGAGGCAGCCACCAAAGCTTCCTTCTGCATCATCCTGGCTGTCCTCTACCCTGGAGACAAGGTAGTCCCAGCTCCCTGAGACTGAAAAAGTGTATTAGGTTACTGCCAAAAAGGAGAAAGCACTAAGAGTCAAGAGATTCAGGGTTGTTTCCCAGGTTTGAAACAGTTGTCTTTATGGCCCTGTGCAAAACCCCCGCTTTTTTCTTCTCTTCCTTTGGGTCCTTATCAGGAAAACTGGAACATTTCCTTACTCCCAACCCGTCCGGCCTGCTGGAGGGGTGATTTTTACAGGGAAAGAGCTGAGTCTTGCTACAAAAGGGTAAAGCACAACCAGGTCCTGATGTGGGGGGTGGCAAGATCATTTTCTGAGTGCAGAGGCATAACCCAGCTGGATGTTTCTTTAAACTCCCTGATAAACCATCAGAGGTTAGAAACAGCTACAGTTTCCTCAAGATCAACAGGGATCATATTCCCCACTGAAAGGCCACCCTGGGGTCACCAGAAGTTTACAACCTTAAGACACTTTGGCTTCTCCTGTGAGGACATAGTTTTATGGGAATAGGGTGTTTATGGGAGGAGGATGGCTTTCACCTGCCAAGGCAGGGAGCCAGCAGCAAAGTGTACACATTTTTGCACTGTCTGTTTTGCCCGTCAGTGCTACAGCTCTCAAACCCTTGAGGAGAACCTCTTTTGGTTCCCAATTCTTTTTGATTTCTGCAATGCCCTTCAAGAAATTATAATATAAATACTGCCAGGTGGTTTTCTTGTGTGCAGCCTTCCAATGTCTTAGCACATGAATGAGTTTGGTTTTATGCTGGGAAACATGCAGCTCTTGCTCCAGGTTACATATCAAGCAGAAACACTGCAATGAGAGGAGAAGGTTTTCTTTTTGCCTATGTATTTATGTCAAAGGATCCTTCCTTGGACCAGGTTTTGACTGGAGATCTTTGGAGGAAGTGACTGACCTGCATACTGCCAACTTATGCTGGCAGTGGTAGCATCTTGCTCCAAAAATCAATCATCTCGGTGTGTCTGGTGTCTCCACCACTGGTGAGCTGCAAGGTGCAAACTTCTGCTAGGGCCCAACAGAACAACAGCACAAACTGCCTAGAAAAAGCATCACTTTAATTTCAAAGAGCCTTTTGAGGTGCATGTCCCCAGTGAGAGACAAAACCATTCATGCCAATGTGCCAGTTGGGGCTTCAGCCAGGTAGACTTCAGAGCAGGAACAGCTGGATTTCAGTGGACTATTAAATGGCTGCAGCCAAAAGCCATCATTGTGGACCTGCTCACATACCACAGGCCGCTGGAGAGGATGATCTGCATAATTACAAGGACCACAGATCTTGCACTCCCCCTATCAATTAACATTTTCCTTTTGGGTACAGTATGTTCCTGCAGGTTGCAACGATAAACTGCTCTAATGGTCCTTACAGTCATCTGATTTAGCTACAGAAAAATGTCCTAGCAGTTAGTTGGAAACACAGCTCCCTGCTTGCATGAGTCTGCATGGGAACAGGGTGTGTGCAGCACGTTCCATCCATGGATAAGCTAATCCTTTCTGCAGATAAAAACTGCCAGCAAAACGTAGCCTGAAAAAGTAGTTACTGAGGTTGTTTATTTTTTAAAGGATGGATAAAATTTCAGAGCGTTAAAATCATTTCCTTGAAATACTTTCATTCAAATCATTTACTTCCTCTCAAAGGGCTTAATCTTTCCTCTGCTGAACTTTTTTTTTTTTACTCATGAGCAGGGTGAGCAAGGGCAGAGATGGCCCTGATCTGAATGGGGGGATATGCAGCTACAAGACTGTGTTTTGTGATACGTGCCATGCCAGCTGGAGCCAACGTGTGTGGAGGGGGGACAACTAACACCCCATGGGCCCCTCCACTAAATGTCGCATTGTGCTGGTAAATGTCTCATTGTGTTAATTCACAGGAGCCCTGCAGACAACTACAATGAAAATTGTTGTGTAGTACTACTGCTCAGGCTGTGTTCATGGCTTGGATCACGTTGGTGGGCTACACCTTGCAGGGATGAGGAGCTGGTGAGAGGTGCAGACAGGGCATCGCATGCGTGTTGCAGCCAGCTCAAGGCTTCAGACTCGGGGATGGAGCTGGGGATTTATTTTTCAGTGAAGGCTGAGTTTCTTTGATTAATTGCATGCAACTTTAGGCGAAACACCAAATAGCACAAGATTTTCTATAAAGCTGCAAAAAGCTGGCAGTGCTGGAGAAGTGGTGAAAAATGAATTGTTTTTTCAAAGTCACATAATTACTTTAGTAAGGTTGTGAGCCAGAGCCTGGAAAACTCTAGAGCAAAAAATCAAAGCCACTGAAAAAAATAAAGGGTACATATCTGGCTTAAGTGCTGGCCTGGACTTCATAGGGTATACTCTACCCCTGCTGTGCAGTGCAAGCTGCCTTCTGGAAAGAGGATTTGCAAATGGGAGGATTTAATCTGACGGCTATGGAAATCTGTGGGATGGGACAGGGAGTCCAGTGCCAGTGGGCTTGTGCTTGCCCACAGGATCTGAGAGCCCACTGCCCCACGGCTGTCATGCTACTGACTTGGTAGAGAACAATAAGGAAGGCATATAATGGTACTCACAAAATAGGTCAAAAGAGAAAGAAATGGCTGAACCTTCTCCCTGGGCTGGCTGACCCACACTGCAGCCTGCAGCACGTGAGGATATCACATCCAGATGTCTATGGCCATCAAACTTCTTACAGCCGGTTTGATGGGCAGTGCCTTTCAGTGGGTGTTTTAACTCTGCAGACTGGCAAGGCAGAAGAAGAGGAGGGTGTTTGGCTCCTAAACAACAGCAGCGAGGGAACAATGATTCATCACGTTTGCTCTATAAGGGATTTTGTAGGTTTACCTGGCAGAAGTGTATCTGTGAACGCAGGTTTATGTCATAGCCTGGCACAGATTTAACAGGGGACAAAAAGAGAATGAGAAAGGGGATTAATGCCTCCTCTGCCCCGCCATATTAGCCACCAGATATCAACACCTATCCTTGCTCCTCCCTCAAGTAAAAGTAATGGTCATGTTATAGACTCCCTCCCAACCCCTTCAGGTGACTTGAAGCTGCTTACCTCTATTTTTGGGTTGTCTGCTAGCCCATTTCCTAGTATTACCAAGGTACCCAGCAAGCAGAGCACTATATAGATCTAAAAGATGAAAAGATATATGAAAAATAGGTGAGGAAGCTGATTAACAGCAACAGAAACTTAACAGGATCTGGTGGACCTGTCACCAGGTTAGTTTTCTGCTATTGTAATTCCACTGATATAAACAGCAACTAACTCACATAGGCAAAAATCCTAATTGGAATTGGGTCTGTTGCCAGAAGATGGTGAAAGGATGGCACCTCCAGAAGCTGAGCAAATTGCATGTTTCCTGGACAAAACTTCAATAGAGGAGAAGCAAACATAACTAGAACTAAAGTAAATAGAAATGCAAACAAGTCTGGACAGGGACTAAACTGAGACTAAATGAGAAAATCAAAGTGCACTGCCTGGGGCTCCTGGAGGGCCAGGTGATAGGTACTTACCCTGTATCCCACAGAGAGGATAGCAAAGTAATTCCTGAAAAACAGGGGTTGTTCTTGGAGTAACTGTGTTGTTGTAGTTTTGATGGTCTAAGGAGGTAAATGAGGCAAAGCCTATGAGGAGAGGTAATACCTGTCAGTAGACCAGCTAAAAACCATTCAGGGAAAACAGCACATAAGCCTCCTGTGGGTACCTTCTCCATCAGGCATTCACTGTGTAATATAAATTGGCTTAATATAAATTACATTAGGGCAACCAGGTATAATGCCTGACAGGATGATGGCAGGCAATTAGCTCTACACAGAGGCAATAACAGCAGTGATTCGCTTGTAACACTGACAATCTAAAGACATGAGCAAGGCAAAGGTGCAGGGAGAGGTAATATTGTTCAATCTATGTATATAACTGCACTGTGCAGCCAGATACAGGATCTCTGGTCTATCATCTCCTGGGACAGAACCACGTAAAGGTTTGTTGTTTCTATTCCAAGACCTTCTAGAATAAATTATACTAGAAATGCAAAATGAAATCAATAATAATACAAATGGGCGGCTACAGTTCATGTGATTTCTAGCTCAATTTTTCATCTTCAATAGCATTTTAACAAAGCTTAGCATCAACTGTTCTGAGCACACTTAAAATAACTGATTGATTTTCCCAACACTCCAGTAAAACAGGTAAGCTGCCTTATGTGTTTTAGCAGATGAAAAACACTAAACCAAAAAGTGAAGAGCTTCGTCCCTGAAGGCTCAGGGCAAGCTTGCGGCAGAGCCTGAGACTACACCTGACGCTTCCTCATGTCCTACCTGCCTCTCTCTCCTCCAAAGACACTAACATAGGAGCTTACATAGCATTTGAGAGCTCCCAGCCCATTCACAATTGGCCTTAGTGGTTTCCTATATAAAAATGCAAGTGAACACTCTCTGTCTGTGTTTCTGAAATTAGGAGCTCTGCAGCAGAGAGGAGAGAGAATTAAACTACCCTAGGGCATGGGAAATCCTTCCTCTCTGACTTCTGATGTGACCTGAGTAAGCTTGAGCCTTAGTATCCTTAACCCCAGCTTCCAGCCACTAAAACACTATAAAACCATGAAACAGGAATGTTATTAGAAGAAATCCATGCAAAATTCAACAGTGTATACTTTATATACATACATACTGTATATACAATGAATATACTTCATATGGTATGGTTACCTCAGCACATAATGAAGACATGCTTAGCACCAAAACCTAACAAAAAAAGGAGAAGCTCTTCTTCTCAGATTTTGTTTTTGTGCTGGCATCATCCCATTCATTAAGGTTTTCTCTTCCTCTCATTTCCCTGTGCTCACCTTCCCGCAGAACAGCTTGTTTGCCTGCGTGCCATTAGCTGCAGTGTTTGCACAGTAGTTGCTGCCTTTGGATTTCTTACTTGCTTCAGTAATGTGAAGAAAATGAAACTTTGTGGCCTGTAGTGACAAAAAATTTCCAAAGACCTCTGGATTTAATTAAAAAACCTACAAAAATCCTTCCCAGAACTCCAACCAATTTCTTCTGAGGGAGGTTTCTTTCCAAAAAAAGAAGAAAAAAAAAGAAGCTCCCACACCTACTGTAGACCAGCTTCTCCATTCGTAGAGCTAGAAACCAGAAGTCATTCCTAGTCAGCACAATTACAGCCGTGTAAAATTGCTGCTGCTGAGCAGGGTCACAGACCTCTCAGTTACAAGCTCACCTACACAGATGACAGCTTGAGAAAAAGGGCTGGTTGTGGGGGAAGAGCTAGCTGCACTTTGAAACAACAGCATTAGGGAGCTTTGACATGCAATATTTGCTACTTTTTGTCACTGGGACTGTTATTTCTCTTTTTTCGTGATTCCATGGTAAGCCAAAGATGCCAGTACAGTTGAGGGAGCCTGTCTGCATGAGCTGCAGCACTACTCAAGCAAAGGGCCAGAGCTTTGCTCACTAAATAGCTTCTAACCTGCTCCCAGTGAGGGAAACCTGTCTTGTTTGAGCTCTTACAAAGCTAATGAGCCCTTTTCCCTCAGGAAAAGCAAAGCAAAGGCAGGAAGAAAATGCTAAAAGCACTGCTGAATTAGATAATCTACCTTTGGCAGTGGGCAGTGCCTGAGAATGGAGGATACCCTCTCTCAGCAAAGGAAAACCAAGAAAACTTCATTTGCAATGAGGGAATTGCATGTTAGCTAAATGAAGTTGTTGAACACAGAGCTTTCTGCCCAGCTTTATCCTTGCTAAAGGCAAATGAAAGCCTCAAGGAAACCCCTGGAAGCCACCTCAGCCATGGGCCAAAGCTGCCAATGCAGCAATGACTCTCAGAGGAATGACCATGAGGAGAAGTAAGCAAAGCTTCTGAAAGTGAAGAGTAGAGCAGAATGAGCAGCCAACTAGTAAGCAAACAAATAAACAAGAACCAACCAAATCCCTGAAAAATGAAGTGAAATAAAACAAACAAGTCCTGCTCGCCTCCATGGCTAACTCCCACCATCCTGTCTAGGTGCACCAGTTTGGTGCTCTGGGAAATGGACTCTTCCTTGGGCTTTGAGGACCCAAATGGTAAAAGCTAAGTGAGTACTAATTATCATCAGTAAAATGTCTGTTCATCGTTAAAAGTCAGTTTAATGGATTCCAAGTAGAAGTGGCAAGCAGCATTTCCTTTGCACCATGAAGGTGTGAGGGAAAAATTACTGTTGCTTTGTATTTCTCTGTAAGTAGAACCAAAGGGACTCAGAGGGAACCAGCACCCTGGTGTGCTACAAGACAAACACAGAAGCCAAGGGAGATTTCACCCAGGCAATGTTAGGTACATGCATAAGCTCAGGACCCAAGAAGCCAAATAGCTCCTGAACAGTGCAAGCAAAAAAAGGGACAGAGACACTAGTTTATGCCATTCTCAGGTACATTATTCCTTACCTCATTAGGTCTGATTTTAAGTTGTATAATTATGTAAAAATATTCCACCTTTCCCCTCTGCCTTTGGCTCACTTGTAGTACAAACCCCAGAGCAGAGCAAAGCCAAGAGTTGGAGACCACCAAATCTACTATGATGTGCCTTTTGAAGAATAACTTGGATAATTCCCAGGAGCTGGAAGCAAGTGTATGAGCCAGACCTTGTCACCAGTGCAGGACCAAAAGCATTTCCTGCTGCCCTGGAAGTTCAGGATCCTGACGGAGAGAAGTTGAGACAACATCATACAATGCATTAGTTGAAAAGTGGGAGACTGTGATTTGCAGGACAGTCCTTGCAGGGCAGACTAACCCAACCTTTGTCATGTTTAGAGCTGCTTTGAGACAATACGAGTTTTTTCTATTGGCGTTTACACCATCCTCAGTCAGACCAGACCAAAGAACTTGAATCCATGACGGAGTGGCTAGTGTGGCTTCTGGAAAAGTATATGAGCAAGATGTCAAAGCTGGATACAGCTGCAGAGCTTCCCGTTTCATCCAGCACCCATGTGCTGGATAGTGTTAATAGAGAGGAATGGCAAAGGCCCACTTAATCCCCAGCAGTTGCAATGTTGCCGAGTCAAGGTATCAGGCCAAGAGTTTGCTGCAGCAGTTCTGCCTTGTGCAAAAAGGTCCTTGGTGGGGTCACAGCTCTCCTTCCATTTCTCTGCAGTGTCTCCAAAGAGGTGGGAAAGAGGTGCTTGCCTCACAGTGCAGAGGACATCCCCAGGCTTGATGGAGATGTGAAAAACCCCAGCACTGCTGCCAGGCTAAGGGATTTCTTTCCAGAGGCCCCTCCAGGCACTTTCCCTCCCACCATCAGCAGAAGCATGGCGGAGCTTGCAGGCACCCCCTCACCACAGCAAGCCAACACTGCACACTAAGCACATTTGACATGGTAACTTAAAAACCCCCACATTTAAACAAGCGATGCTATGAACTTTAATGAGCCTCAGAGCTGCACTCAGTAGTCTTTTGTCTGTGAAAGACAAAAAAGGGGAGGTATTGGTCTGCAAGGCTTGGCAATCAGAAAATAGTTTGTATTATGGGGAGCAAAGAGGGAAGAAACACTGGCTGTGAGAGAAGTAAAATGTGGTGCTCAGCAAAAGGATGTAGGAAGTGACAGCCGTAATGGAACAACTGATGCTCCTGAAAATCACATGATGAGACTATGATTTCAAGGCAAACAATTAATTCTGAGCGGCACCTGCTGCACAAAAGATGCTCACAGCACTTGAAGCAAAATAAAATCATGGGCTGAACATACTTAAAAAATAAAACCCAGTCTGGTCGAAGGTAAGAGCAGTTATAAATAACACCAGTAGCAAGAGAACCATATCAAACAGGATTTTGACCATGCAGAGAGCAGCAGCAGTCAGTCAAAGAGCTGAAAGGCAAAGAGGGCCAAAGACTGATGCTCAGTGACAGGGTCTCACCGGGGAAGCAAGGAGATGTGTTATCTTTGGGGATTTAAGCAACCTGGAGTTGATGCCATGCTGGTTTCATGTGTGACCTTGAAGAAGTCATCCAGCATGTTTCAGTGTCTTGACGTAAAATAGTATTTATGAGAGTGTGTCTGTGAAGGTTTGTAGAGCTCTTTGTGATGCTCGGATAGAAAGAGGCAGTTGCTTGTTGGGGTGGAGAATTGGTTGGTGCCTGAGAACATTTATGACCACCTGTATTTATAACCACCCACCTGTAAGGAGAGCTGGAGCTTTCAGCAGTTCAGTCAGCAGGGGGACAGCCCCAGGAGCAGTGTGGCTCTTGTTGCTATCCCACCTTAGAAGCCAAACTAAAATCCAGTTTTTAATGAATAGAGCTGTAACTCTCATACCCAAACCTGCAACCAAGCAGCTGTTGCAATTGCTGACATACACAGGCAAACAAGACATTTATTGTAGAGTCCTATCCTTCTCAGTGCTCCCTGTCTCTAAGGGTCTGATATCTTATCTGAAAAACCTCTGTGGCTTTCTCTGGATCTGGCTTGTTTGCACTCCAAACCCCCTTCATTCCTTTGCCTCTGATTCTGCATGGCTTATTGGAGGTGTGGGCTGCCCGTGTGCAGATAGCCCTAGGTACCAATAGAGCTCCTGGCAGCCTCTTTTCAACCACCATCAGAAGCCACCATCCCGTGTTGTAGGCATGGACAATCCTACCTCCCTCTACCATGCTGCCTCTGCACAGCTATTGCTCACCACGAGAGAGATGCCTTCCCTTGGCGTTGCCCCATTTCCTAATTGATCTATGTCCCGGCTGCAGATATTCCCATTTTTAGTTAATTCTTTTTGTTTATAGCCAGCAAAAGGCATGATACAGTGGGAATAAAATGCGCTGGATTTCCTCCCACACATGATGCTCTCACAGTGGTGGCATTCCCGGCCAGAGGAAGCAGCCCGGAGAACCTCGCAGCAGGGCATTACAGTAATCTAATCAGAAGGAGATAAGAGACTGGATGAGCTTTGCAGTGACTGATATGGATAAACACCAGACCAAATCTTGTCAGCATTCATGAGAGAATAAACCGAAACATTTAGATAGCAGCAAAAACGGTCATCCAAACGATGAGGACTATCGAAACAAGATATAATTGGCAAGTCATATTTTAAAAGCAAAACCAAACTCACTTCATCCATGTCTCAGTACTTACCTGCTTCCTTTGGCAAGAGAAAAGAAGCTTTAGTTCAATTAGCTGACTTGACTGCACACAACTCCGAGCTGAGAGAACACTTCTCAGGGACTAATTTATTCCACACATATAAAATATTTTTCTGCTCACAGAATACCCACAAACACATTGCAGTTTCCTTACATATTTTTCTTTGAATTTTTTTGGCACATTTTCATGAATTGTTTGCGAGTTCGCTGTTTGCAGTATTTAATGCCTGGAATCCGAGCAGTTGGTTAGTGGCAGTTGGTCACGTACATCACATGTTATTATTTCTGCTGGTCCCTGGCTGTGACTGTTGTTCATCGGGTCCAATTCAATGTCCTTTGATGTCAATGAGAGTCTCTCTCTTTGACTTCAGCGCACTTGAGTCCAGCCCTTTGTTAGGGAAGGAACTGGAAGAAGGCACTGGGCTTTCAGTCTCTCAAGCTGGGCTCAGATTTATTTGGGCACTCAGCAACATTCATTCCTTCCCACACAGGCCTTTCTGAGCTCCAGTCCTAAGAAAAACTGAAGTTTTCAAACATCTGCTGGAGTCAACATTTTGTTTCCTCACAACTTGTGTGGTTATTCAGACTGGTGAAAAATAGGCACAAAATGGTGCCCTGCCAAACTTCACACTCCACACTGGTGCATTCTGCAAATACCAGAGGAGTGAAGGATGAAGCTCATCACTTGGACACAGGCTTAGCCTTCAATTTAATTTCAGCACTGTAAGATGAAAGCCCTGCCTGCACCTCACCCTATGGAAGTCCACAATTTAGAAGTTCAAAATCCTTGTTTCTCACCAGGGGCACAACCACCACCCCCCAAATGCCTACATTTCTTCCTGTCGATCTCCCCAGGCTTATGGGCACCTGCCTCCAGGCACCTCCAAACCTGTGTCTGAACAACAACAGGCAATGAGCTGCTGCAGGAGGATGGTGGGGGGAAGTTAGCAAGCCTGCAAAAGTTGAGGTGCCTATTTTGATCTCTAGCACTCATGGTGCCATGAGGTAGCAGAAGAACCAGAAGGACCAACATGAAGATTTTTCTTTTCCTACTTCTCTAGGCCAGTGCTGTGCTGGCAGCTCATTTAACTTTAAGACTGTCTGCATGTAAAAATACAAATCATATCCTCTTCAATATCTGGTTTAAAAATAGCACTATTTGAGGACTATATAAATAAGTAATCATTTGGAACACAATATTAGAGCTCCCTTCTTTAATTAAATGGTTGCTTGATGCATTTCAAAGCTCTGTTCTGACTCAATCTTCCTGCATCTCTGTACTTTTCCTGTTATGAACAAACCTCGGCTAACTGCACCATGAATTTTAAAGCAAACTAGGTGGCACAGAGTAGTAGGACTATTAATGTCCTAATTGCTGAGCTGTGCTTGGGACTAGCCCATTCTTGTGCAGACACAGGAAGAAATAACCTCTCAGACATGCTGTTAAGCCGGAGTGGCTTCAATGGCCATCACTGCCTCCATTTGACACCTGGCTTACAGGAGAACACAGAGAAAATATTCTAATGGGAGGGTACATATAATTTTCTTCTCAACGCACATAGCATTTGCTAGACACAGCCAGGAATGTAATCCTGACTATTCAGAACAACCCCTCTTCTGGTCCTGAATACCACTGGAGGGTGAGTAGAAAGGCCATGCATTTCCCTTTGTTGAAATGCATTCTTAGCGTAATCCCTGGACTGGGTCAGACTTTTTTTTAGTATCACAGAGGTGGGCAATGGAAAAGACACATGACATGAGGCCAACAGTTCACCCCAACCTCGAGCAGGATTACTGACTCTGTTTCATTTAATGACTCTTTTTCACCCATTAATGCTCTGTCTTGCCCAGTTTTAAATTTTTGAAGTCACACAGCTTTTGCTCTTCTCCTGGGATGCTATTAGAAAGTATATCTTAATAAAAGTTCCCTGATTTCAAGGTCTATAGCCTGCTTTTCTTAATTTCAACCAACTACTCATGCTGTCCACTTAATGGATATGAAATGCTTTCCTTGGAGTTTTAGGGGACTCTTGGTGACTGTTTAGCTCCTCTGTACCTATTCAGCAATTCTGGTTTTGCTTGCAGGTCCTTGTCGCACTGGGAGTCGGATTTCCCCAGCACATCACTCTTCACTTCTCATGCAGGCTTGTGAGCAGCTGCCAAACAACCAGAAGCAGAGCACTTTTTTTTTTTTTTTTTTTTTTCTGAATGACATGAAGGAAAGGACAGGAGGTCCTAGCTGGAATAATGCAAGGAAAATCAGAGCCTTTTGCCTCCGGCTGGTTTGCTTACACACTTGCTTTTGGGGAGAGAGAAAAGGAGAATAATTTATGTCCAAAGATGGCCATTTTTCATCTGACATGCACAGACCTAAATCTTCCCTGGAGCCTTTCCCCAAAAGGCAACTTAAACTGTGTGTGACATGGTCTTGGGTCCACACAATGGTGTTAAAGGCAAATTTGGTGTCTTGAGCAGCCCTGGGAGGACATAGACAGTTATGTGGTGGAGCTGGGAAGGAGATGAGGCATGCTTCACGGGAGCTTGCCAGGTGCAGTATCTAACTTGCTATGGTATCATATACAGAGCAGTACAACCTCCTAATCCCTTTGGTAGCTCTCACCCTTCATTGCTCCAGTTTCACTGAGTAGATGGTTTCTCCTTCTCCCCCACCTGAGACCAACGTCCACCAACCAGAGAGATGCTGCTACAGCTCTAAACCAACAGTCACCACTTCAGCTTCAAAAGAATAGACTGGTCTTCACCCTGTATGTTCACTCCACAGGCTTGCGCGGTGGCATTTGGTCCAAGCTCATATGAGACCAACCAGACTGTGTTGCACATATGATCCAGCTACAATCCCACGAGAGGCTTTTGGGCTCAGCAGTTGGTTTGTCTTGGGAGCTCCTGAAAGGCCAAGTTAGTAAGGTTTGTGTTAAGATTTGCTCAGATACCCTGCAGAGATGACCTGCTTTTAAATCCTGTTTTTAAATCCCCTTTGAATTTACAGATGACTGTTTTGAGTTGCCAGGCACCTTCTTTTTGTCCTCTAAGATACAACTCTGCATGATGCTCACACATACAAGTGTGCCACTCCCTTTCACATGTTTTCTTTTAAATTCTTTTTAAATATGCAGTGACATTCAACAGAAGAGCTGATGTTCAGAGTAAATGTAGGTGTACATTTCTAAGTACACCTCGTAAAGCTGTCTTGAGTTTTTTGTAATCACACTCAATTTGCTTGGCTGCTTTCTCCGTTATAAATGTGAATCTGCCTGATGCCAAGTTCAGGTGAAGAACAAGCGTTGGATGGAAAGCTGCTGTGGGAGGGGATCAAGCAGGGCTGCTTTTATATTATTTTCTCCAGCTCTTCCGGGCTTAGGAGAGGAGTGCCTGTAGCATCAAAGCACACCGTGGGGCTGTGGCAGGGCTGGGAAGGGGCTCAGGAACAGGAGAGATCCAGCTTGAGAAAGGCAATTTTCAGATCAAAAATGAGGTGGAGTCATCTGAAAGCAATTTTTTTCAACTAAAAAGAGGTAGCAGAGATACTGCCTCACTCACTTTGCTCCTTATTTTTAAGCACTTGGAGTGGAGTAACTTCACAGGAACGTTTTCAATATCCAGAAGTGGTTCTTCTCAATTACACAGGATCTTCTGTTAAGTTGCTTGAAGGTTTGTGTGGTAACAGCATTATTCAAAATAACAGTAGTCAGTCTTTTATCAATTAGGAGAACAATGGCAGAATCATCTTTCACTAATCCCTAACCCTCCCTACAACTGCATGAGCTCCCCATTCACAGAATCTTTGTTTTATTTACATGTTTGTTAGCATGGCAGCTGTGGGATTGGATCAAATGTCCTTCATATTCTGCGACATTTTGAGCATCATAATGGGAGTAAATGACAGACTTCAAAAAGAAATGTTTAGGGAACAGGGCAAGAAAAGTTCTGTTTAAAGTTAGAAATTCTATAATTGCAGTAATTATGAGATATAAATGAGATCTCAGCCATGTTCCACATGTGTGTGACTCTAAAGACTTCGTGGGATTTATTCCCCTTCACAACTGATCAAATTGTGTCTGGCTGATTGTTAAGCCTATGTCTGAAGCCGGCAATGGGAGTTTTGGCATTGCCACCCTTGGTTTCCAGACCGGGTGTAAGGGCTTTGTCTGACTGTCCTACTGAAAGCAAGATTGTGCAAGCATTGAAATCTACAGGCACTTCTTAATATGACAGACAGGGTTTAGATACAAAGCTTGGAGCCACTTGCCAACTTTCAGTTTATGTCCTGTTGCAGGTCACAGTCCCCTGCCATGCAATGTCATACCAAAGTGATATTTGGCATTCTGGCTGGGTGCCATCCTGAGGATTGATGATCATCATTGCGTACAGACCGAGTAATGAGGAGCAAAGTCATCTCCTGAGTGTGTTTTGGAACAGTCTTCTTCCTTTACTGGTCATAACCAATTCTGCAGGTTGGCTGGTTTGGAAACTGAGTCATCAGTGACGATGGTTCTGGCATTGCCCATTAGCAGCTCTTTCAGCATTGCTCAGAGAGGCTCTCTTCAGCTATTCTTTTCCACCCTGACTGTTTTTCCAGACAGATCCCTACTGAGCCAATGTAGTCACACAGTAAACACTGCTAGAAGCAGGCCAACATATGGTATCACTTAGGTACAGAGCAGTCCCAGCACCATCATAATGGTATTTCAGTGTCTCTGGTTCCACTTCTAACCCCAATCAGTCAGTTCATTTGTGCACAAAATGAGTGGGGAGAAAAGGTGTTAAAGAAACTTTTACAACCCATGGAAAGAGTTTTCATTTGATACCATGCTTCATGCCTTCAAGAGGAAGAGACCTAAGGTCAGGAGGAGAACAATGCCCACAAGCAGTTGGCTCTGTAGTCAGTTGACTCTGTTACAGGCTAGGTCAATGAGACGTTAAATAAAAATAGCTTTAAAGTCTTTAAAATTAGACTTCTATACAACCTTACCTAGCTTTGCTGACCTAACATAAGAAATGTGAGCCACTGCAGATACAAACAAATCCAGCAAACGTGAGACACTGGGACCTAATGGAAAACCACGAGTCCCACTGTGACTGCTTCTCAGTGTTTCAAGCAGCAGCTGAAGGTAGCACTGCAGGCAATGCGGCAGGAAGCAGATGTGTAAAGGGGAAAGGAAATTCTGGTGTTCAGCAAGAGTGAACTACTTGGGACCTCGTCAAGCCATCCCATCCCCATTTGCCTGCAGGACTGGAGTACTGTAAAGTTACTGAAGACCGCACAGGGATTCCAGATGTTTGGCGAAGGAAATTAGTGGAAGCCTCCCAGAAAGTGATGGGAGGTTCCTGTTGTGAGGAACACCTGGGTTTGTAGTAGCATGAGCCAGGTCAGCAGTGGTGGCTCGCAGACTGCCTGCACCAGCGTGGAGTGGCAGGGCAGGAGCAATGGCTGGATGAAGGGGAGGGTGAGTGTGTTATTTTGCCTTGTAAGGGAGGAGCATTACTGTGTTTGGCAACCCAGTACAAACCAGCTCTCTGCCTGCCAAGTTGCTTTTACCTAGCACGCGGCACCTGCAGACTCAAGGTATCTGTAAACCTTTAGTGGGCTCTGGGCAAAACGTGGCTCTAAGCCATGAAGAGGTTTGAGGAGGCAGATCTGGTCCTCTGGGTCAGATGGAAATGTAAAGTCCCAGCTCTCAGTCTGAAGCTGTTATGCAGAAGGGGACTCGGGGCCATGGAGGCAGGGGAAGGGGAGCAGAGGGATTACGGTTGGGTTTGGTTCCAGCTGAAGCCATTAAGGCAGGCACAGACTGCAGCAGCTGGATCCCTTCTCAGCAGTGTGCTGCAAAGCCAAGGTAAGGCAGTTGGCCTTGTTTATGACAGCAGTAGATAATGCCCCTCACCAAAATGAGCATATGGGAATTGTGTAATAACATACAAGATACACCGCACAGAAAGGAAGGCGTGCCTAAGCCACATAGAAAAGAATCAAAAGATTGTTCTCGCAATTTAATGGCCCAGATGGATACCTGTGGGCAGAAAATCCTTTGGAAAATCTTTTTTTAGAAAATCAGTTTCCTTCAACAGGAAATCTAAAGGTACTTAAGGAGCTCAGAGTCTCTTGACCTCAGCAACATGGTGTTCACATGTGCCCCAGCACACGCTCACAGAGGTTTCACACACCAGATTTTCAGTTGTGGGTAACTAAAGATATAGAAGTGCATCTATATTTGGAGCCCTAAATGAGGCACCTCACAACTACTGAGCAGCGCAGACTCCTCTTTCCTGCAAATTAAACCACTTGTCTGCTTTAGGAGCATCAGCTTCTGACACCCACAATTAAACTGTGAAGTTTCTAAGGTTTGTTAGACATCCCAACACAGGGAGGCCAGCACAGAATTCAGCAGACCACCTCCTCTATAACAAGATCATCACTAATGAGAATGTATCATCCTGCATTTCTCCACATCAATTATTGTCTTGCTCTTTTTTGGGTCCTTAGCTTGAAGCAACTTGAATTGCAGACTTCCAAAGAGATATGTTCAATGCCTTCTGAAAAAAATCAAGCTAATTTTAAAAGCACCTTATATTGGATGACTAAAAATGGAGGCATTTTGAAAATGTTGGCTGTCATAATGGAATGGTCTAGCTCATTTTCTTGCTGGAGTGCTCTTGCATTGGCTCAGTCGTCAAGCAATGAGAGGTGCTGGGACTGTTGAGCGGTTGCATGAACACATGTAAGAGAGACATGGCGATCTCAAGATATGAATACTGTAGGTTGACCTGTTACTGAGATGTTTACTGCACAGAATTTTGCTGGTTGTTTTTTTTTTTAACTTCAGGCTTTAAAGAATAAAATCAGCTCTCAAAGGCTTTTAAGGGACCACATGAAGACTGGAAGCTGCAGCCTGTTTCCTCACCACCTGGGGGGCTACTGGGGACAATGGTGGAGCCCCAGTTCAGGTAGAAAAACAGCTGCTGTGGACCTGTTGGTGGAGAAACAAATGGACTCCAGCAGCTCATGGAGGTGCCTGAAGTCAGTCCTGCCTGAGCCATCTTCAGGAAGGTGCAACAGATAGCATGGCCTGGTTTTGCAGACCATTTTATTCTCTAAAAGCTCTGTTCCTGCAGTAGTAGAAAAAATGCTGAGGTTGTTGCTTTGTTCGTTAGTACACAGATTCACAAGAGGAAGGAAGGGCAGGTAGCAAAGCCACTTGGGTGATCACTGCAAGCCTGGGTGAGGACATGGACAAATGCCGTGCGTGATACACCCCAGAGGCAGTGAAGGCAGAAGACTTCACAACCGAGTGCAGGTACCAGAGGCTGCAGAAGGGAGACATAGCCCAGGGCTGCAAAAAAAAAAAGAAAATCAGACTCATTTTTTAACAAGGAGTGCTATTTCTGTATTGCACAAGAGCCACACAAGTCACACTGAGTCTTCTATGATTGGTATGCATATGTTTAGACTAGTGTTTCAGGAGAGGGCAAGAGAGAGTCCCAGGACTGTGGGAGCCCTTCTACTTATAGCTATGAATTAATTCTAATTAGCCCTGGAAATGGGTCTCTCTGGCTCTTTGTTCTCTGAAATTGTGCTTTTCAGATGCAGGCTTCTCAATTAGCAGCTAATTATGATGGTCTTGCCTCCTTGCAGCTAGAGGGGGTATAAAAAACCACAGCCCCTGACAGCTGTTAGAGATTTGCCTTCAGCTTGAGCAGCAGAATTACTGATATCGATTTCAAGGGTCTTTGGCTCTTGTCTGTAAATCCCTCACAGACCTGAAACAACATTATTTGTAACACTACTGAGAATTATTTAATGCTGTGAGCTCTGGAAAAGATATCACATTTCCAACCCTCACCAAATGTAGTGAAAGCAAAAATAGACAAGCTGTGTGTCCAATAGTCTGTCCCTCCTCTCTCCTGAAGCAGTGAATGAAGAATCCAGATCCAAACCCCGGCACGTTTGAGGAACAGCGAGGTGTTTCCAGGCTGTGTTTTGCTATTTCCAACCTTTCTCTACAGCTGTCGTTCGACAATGATGCTAGCAGATCTAAGTACCCTTAACCTAGATCCAGATTGAGGGTCCCTTATGCCAATAATCCCAAGTAGCCATTTCCACATATCCCAGTTCCAGTTTGGTAGACCATTGCAAGCCCAGCAAAGAACCTTTTTACCCCTGTGACAGGTAGGTTTGGCTCTGGAGTCAGAGGCAGGGCAGACAGGATGGGGAGATGCAGTTCATAGGAGTATCAGACTTGCGCTACCGTGGCAAGACTGATGTCTCACCCCACCCCATATCCTGCCTCTGCTGGTGGTGGTAGGACATGCTGAGTAGGGAGTTTAGTGAGTACAACCCTGTTTATTCCCTTTAGTATCTCTTTACGTACCTATTCCATGAATTTATCTAACCGCTTCTTGAACTTGCTGGCAGCACCTGTTCACTTCTGCAGGAATAAATCCCGGAAGTTTGCTACTCATTGTGTAAGAAATAGGCTTTCTTTCATCTGTTTTAAGATGACCTACTAGTTCAATCATCTTTTTTCCAGTATCACCCCTCACTTTCAAGCTGCATACAGTTCCTTCCACACACAGGGAGATAAATTGGTTTGTTTGTTCTTTAATCTATCTGTCCATATTAGGGTCTGTCTGTACAAAATGTATCTGCTGAAGGATGTGACAGAATCGTACTAGCATCACAATTTTCAGCTCCTTGTAGATATACAGTTGTTCTCAGATAACTGGAAATGCAGTCTGCTCAGCAGTTCTCAGGTTCTTCTTTTATGATGGTTTTGTATCTCCATGGAGTAGTTATTATCTGATATTTCCTTGGGAATACTGGAGGGGGATTAGCAGTACTGGAAGGACTCTGTGAGAGTACTGTTTTAAGATGAAATTTCTTTGCAGTAAAACTGGAGATAAGACAAACCACAGCTCGAATCAGCCACAGACTTTCCCCCACTGCAGATCCACATCTGGCTATGAACTTCATGCAGATGCTAATTATTTCTGTGCCGCAGTAGAGAGACTCCCCAGGCTTGGACTAAATTTCAACTCCAGCTAAATCACACATACTCAGTCTAGAGCATGTATCTGGAAAAGCAAGGAAGCCTAAGACTGAATAGGTACATAATAGCATCTGCTTCCAAATATATAAAACACAGCTATGAAAACTTGTTTCCATGTTGCAGGCACTTGAGAAATGCAGTGTATATACTACTACTGTACTATTATAGCTCTCACTATGTTGTAGTTCCTCTCCTAAGGCAAAAATCTATGTCCTTAAGGGAAAACAATCATCTTTAGACTAAATTATATTACAAAACATTTATGCTATCAAATAATCTCTATGAAGATTTCTAGCATTTCTCTTCCCTACAGAAAACTGAAAGGATCACAGCAGCAAATGAATGTAGTTTGGCTGGTTCAGGCTGAACTGTGTGTAACTTGTCATCGGCTATCTGTTTTGGATTGGATGGAGTGGTTGAAGATAGGAAAGTACAGGGAAAGGTTGTCCGGGGGGACTGGGGTTTGCACCACTGCAGGGCTTCAAAAACAGGTTAGACAAACATCAGTCAGAAAGGGTGGTGATGTATTTGATCCTGCCCTGACCACAGGAAGGAAAGAGAGAACTTCCTGAGGTCCTTTCCAGGCTCATTTAAGTGATTCTATAAAACAGCAACAAACTAACAAAGCAGAAGTCTCTGCTTCCATTTCACTTAGGACTTCTCCAGTATGTCTGCTAAGCAAATTTGCCAAATCTGCTGCCTCCCTAGATGGCATGCCATAAGCAAAAGAATAAATTACTTTATAAGGGACAACATACAGCATCCAAACAGAAATACTGCTGCAAGCAAAAAACTTCCCTGAGATTGCGGCATCCAGGTGTTCTTCCTTAGCAACATAATTCAAACTGGTGATAACAGTGGAAAAACAACTGCAGAGGTGAAAAAAAGAGGAAGTAATGAGGGAAGGAAGGAAGGAAGGAAGGAAGGAAGGAAGGAAGGAAGGAAGGAAGGAAGGAAGGAAGGAAGGAAGGAAGG
>JANZLQ010000008.1:29225994-29255075 GCA_026212715.1 Elanus axillaris
GGAAGGAAGGAAGGAAGGAAGGAAGGAAGGAAGGAAGGAAGGAAGGAAGGAAGGAAGGAAGGAAGGAAGGAAGGACATTGGAAGAAAACTGGAGCACTGTATACCCCACACTTACCACCACCAGGAAGGCTCCACTCCAACAGCTACTGCTCATCACAGTAAAAGGAAGAAGGTAGATCATTGAAAGAAGAAACTGCAACAGCCATTACTGATGGCTAAGGGCAACAAGTGGAGGGGAGCATGCGAATATGAGTCAAAAAAAAGAATTTGCTGGAAAACACTAAAAAACCAGGAGAGATCTAAAGCAAGTGTGTGTGCAGTTGCAAGAGAAATGCATGCAGTGCTCTGTAGCATTCTCAGTGCTATGGTTTTATGGTTTTTAAATCACCATATTACAAGACTTGCCAAACAGAAAACACTGAGATTTTTTATAAAAATCAGTGTCACTACATTTCCAATACACTCATATGGAGCCACTTGCCTATTGACATAAGCCTGTGAATTAACATACTGTATATATTTAGGTCTGTTTTCTGCTCCTCCTCCCATGTCAAATCCCTTTTATTATTCCCAGATATAACAGTGCCAGAATTACCATTGAGCACTAAGGACAAGTTCCCATCCCTTAGAATTCACCCTCCGTCAGCTGAGCTGTAACTACTGATCTTACGCAAGTTTTCAGCCTGCCTCATTTGCGAAGTAAAACACAAGTATTTAAGTGAGCCCATTTCATCTGGCAATTGAGGCAGGCTAAGAGCATACACATGGTTAATTAGTATGGTTCAGCCAACAGGCAATAACTCATTAAGCTGCAGTAACTAGACTGTGTTTGATCATGTGCTTTATGCCCCGAGGCACTTCATAAGTAAAGCAGTAAAGTCAACTTATCTACCATCTCAATTTCTCTCTCCCTCTCTCTTTTTTTTCTAACCACAGAAAATCATGGTTAAACCACAAAGGATAATTTCTGGACACAGAATAGTTCACCACCTTCCTCTTTTTGGCAGACTAACTGCGCTTGAAGATTGTTATTGTGTCTCCTTTCAGCCTTGCTTACCCCAGGCTAAATACAAATGCTTTCTCTCTCCTCTTAGGCTCTGTTTTGCAGGTTCTCTGCAGCCTTGCTCTCCTTGGGACTACGGCCACATCTTTCCTGAGGTGTAATGCCAGAAACTAGTCCCAGCAATCCAGCTGAAGGACTTATCCCTCCACGCCTAACATGCGACATCCCCATCTGTCCGACCCGTCCCAATGTTTCTTCCTTCCACAGCTGAGTCATTGCTCCATCATAACCTCCAGCTCCCTCGTGGCAGAGCTGCTACCTGGCTGCTCTCTCCCACTGTGTGCCTGTGGAGCTGATTATTTCAGCGTAGGTGCAGATTTGTGCTTGTCTTCACTAAACTGCATCCTGTTTATTTCTAGACCATTCCTCTAATTACTGAGATCTCCTGAGTGCTAATCCTCTCCTCCCTAGTGTCTCTTGCTCTTAGAAGAGAAACTCTAAAAAAAGGTGCTCTCTACCTCTTCATCCAAATTATTAATGAAAATACTGAATAGTCCTGAATCCAGGCCATATCCCTAGGGATCCAGCTCAATAAATCTTCCCAGTCTGACAGTGTTCATCCGGTAACTGCTCTCTGAGTACTCTCAGTAATTTCAGCTAAACCTTTTCCCTTGATTTTCTTATAAGAACACTGCTTCTCTAAAGGCGAGATACTGTAGCTGCAGCTTCTCCCTAATATATCGGCAGCAAGAAAACCTATATTTTTAATAGTTAATGCTAAGATAACATGTAGAAGGGAAACTAACATCCACGTGTCAGACCTGACTTCAGCCAGCTTCTGTCTGGCGAGGATTAGGATGTGACCAAATGTTGCAGCCTGCCTATTGCAAACCCATTTCAGCATTGACCAAAAGCATCTGCTGGTGGTCCCCACTGCAAATAGGACAATGAGCAAAATGGATTTGGGACTAATTTAGTGTAACTGTTCCTAAATCATGGGCTTCCTAACTTCCATGAGATCTAGATCAGGCCCATATGAGTCCAAATTCACTTTCCATCTCCAACTATAAGGCATGGGTTTTCACCAACATTCTCCACTCCAGCATAGGTAAAAATTGCTGAGCTTCAAACTCAGCATTGGAGTGGGCTGTTTGTTTTTATACAGGGAGAAGTCAGTCACCTATTTCATTCCTTTGTGCTCTAGTAGTTTTGTGATTTACATAATGAAATATAGGAAGATGGTGGGTAACAAATCCAGTTATACAGAGAACTTCTTGTGCTTTTCACATCATCCTGGAGAACAGAAGCATGTAAGAAGGTAAAATAAAATATAACCCTAAACACCTGTTATATTGCACAGCATGGTAATAAAACATTGTTCACTTAAGCAAGAGCCTTTGAACTGCTCACTAGAGGGGCCCTTCCCTCTCCATTGGTTTTTATAGGCAGCCTAGGGAGATTATGTGCTTAAGTTAGTAATTTAAATTTAGATAACTAGAACAAACATCGCAGACTCCCCTCCTCCCTCCCAGAATAAATACTTCATGACGATGTAAGACCATTCTCTTTTTTAAAAAGAACTGGTACCACAAGAAAAAATTGATGAGAAGAAGTATTTCACTCTTCAATGTGATGGTTGTTTTTTTGTTCTTCTAATGTCAATTGTGCCTAATAACTGAACGGGAACCAATGCAAATTAAGCAAGGGCATTTCTGATCACTGGCCGAGCACTCGCATTGTGCTAACAAGAAAGTGAACTGTAAAATCAAGTCAAAATATTTTTTCCGTGGTTCCCAGTGGAAGTCAAAGCAAACGCACATTTGTACTTCCTCTTGCTCCACGGGCGGCTTGGCGGCCCTTTCACTGACATTGAGTCCTGCCAGAAAAGCCCATCAGGTCTTTCAGGTTCCCACTGGCAGGAAAAGTACCACTCTCGTCGCATCAACATTTGGAAAACAGAGAATGTGCTGAGTCTCAATGTCCTTCGAGTCTCCATAAATCACTCATAGAAAAGAGTGGGGATTAGTTGGGCAGCACATTGTATGCTCAAAACTGGAGCTGAAGAAGGACCTCCAGAGTCGCTATAGAGGGATTTCATCACGAGGAAGGGAGGCTGAGTAAACAGCAAGGATGCCCTGTTACAACAACATCCTGTCCTTGCAAAGAGGAGAATGGCTTTTGAGGGAATGACAGAGCTTTGGATCTCAGCTCCCTGAGGCAAGTTCAGGCAAGTTCAGACTCATTGCTTTTGTGTGATGGGAGGTTTGGGTTTATTATTAGATCGAACTCAAAAGAGCCTTGCCAAGTTTGAAAGTTCATGACGTTTCAAGCAAAGAAAGGAAGTGTCTTACCTCTTAGAGAGGCTAGTCTCTCTGTTATGAAACAAGCTAGGAGTTATTTAGCTCTTGTTCCCAACGATGAATGGAAGATGGCTGAAGAATAGTCTGCTGAAACCCAAAGGCAGATCTGCCCTTCACAGCTCACAAGCGAGGGCACCACATTGTTTCTCCTCAGAGTTAAATTCCCATTTCCCGGGTTTGCTTTTTCTGCTGCGAATGAGATAAACATTGATACAGCGCAGAGTAAACAGAGTCCGCTGTGAGGCTCATCAAGGGATTACTGACTACTCAAACAGAAGAAGATAGGGTGGGAATTAAATTCATATAACCTCAAGTCTTGCCGCCTTGCTTAGAGCTCTTTCTCACCCTCCTCAAACTCTGTCTTCATGCCAGCTGGGCATTTGCCTCTCTCTGAAGGCTGTCCCAGAGCCTCACTGCTCTCAAGCTGGAGACATCCTCTAGTTTCCAGCCTTAGCTAACAGACAGTTCAGACCCATTTGCTTTTGTGTCGACCATTTCCCCAGCTTAAATAGTTTGTATCCGTCCTTTGGGATTACCTGCATTATTTTGATAGACAGCAACCATAGCTCCTCTCAGCCTCAGTTTTGTGAAGGAAAGCAAGCCAGAGCTTTTTAATTACCTTTTATCAGTTAGGTAATTTTTCCCCCCCTTAGCCCAGTTTTATATCCTTTTCTGTACTTGATTTCTCTCTCTGGAAAGTGTAATCGGAGTTGTATAAGTCAGGGCCTGCCCGCACCTTCATTAGGGCTCAGTATATCCTTCTTCTATACTAGCTTTTGCACCTATTGGGGCTGCTTTGCATTTTTCATAGCTGTTTCACATTTGTTCTTCATCGTCACCCATAGCTGAATCCAGTGCTCAGGTATCTCCAGGCCGGATGACTTTCAATGGACAAATTTCCCAGAGCATAGCACAAAATTTCCTATGTGCCTCACTTTGCAGTTCTGTTACCCTGTCTCACCTCACACACATTACCTTGCTCCTCAAACTCAACCAGTTCTTCCTCAAAACTGCCCCATGGTACTCTGTAGTGACAGTGCATTAAAGCAGGATTCATCAGTATGCTCCCATTTGTCTGTGCCAAAACCAGTCATGCAAGTATTTAAGAAAAGCAAACCCCATTCCTGTAAGGAATGCCACTGGCAGGTTCCTTCTGGCTTGATGCTCCCCTAAAGTAAAAAAGCTGTTTCTCACTATAAGCCAAACCTTTACCCATCTCATCATTCTTACACTAACACCCATCTTCATTAGCGTCCTAGTTTTCGGCTGGACAGAGT
The DNA here is from genome assembly GCA_026212715.1 of Elanus axillaris. Taxonomy (NCBI): domain Eukaryota; kingdom Metazoa; phylum Chordata; class Aves; order Accipitriformes; family Accipitridae; genus Elanus; species Elanus axillaris. Next base: position 29,230,635 of record JANZLQ010000008.1, read on the forward strand.
TAATTTTCTTTCTAGTAGCTGGTATAGTGCTGTGTTTTGGGTTCAGTATGAGAAGAATGTTGATAACACAATGATGTTTTCAGTTGTTGCTAACTAGTGTTTAGACTAAGTCAAGGGTTTTTCAGCTTCTCATGCCCAGCCAGCGAGAAGGCTGGAGGGGCACAAGAAGCTGGGAGGGGACACAGCCCAGGCAGCTGACCCAAACTGGCCAAAGGGGTATTCCATATCATGGGATGTCATGCCTAGTATATAAACTGGGGGGGGGAGTTGGTTTGGGGGATCGCTGCTTATGAACTAACTGGGCATCAGTCAGCAAGTGGCGAGCAATTGCATTGTGCATCATTTGTTTTGTACATTCCAATTCTTTTATTATTATTATTGTCATTTTTATTGTTATTATTATTATTATTTTCTTCCTTTGTGTCCTATTAAACTGTTCTTATCTCAACCCATGGGTTTTACTTTTTTTTCCCTGATTCTCTCCCCCATCCCACTGGGTTGAGGGGAAAGTGAGTGAGCAGCTGCGTGGTGCTTAGTTGCTGGCTGGGGTTAAACTGTGACAATTAGCTTCCCTGATAATTCTCCAGGTACCTCTGTATCAAAATCATCTGTTGAAATTCAGCTGTATTAGATCTACTTAATCTCTTGTGCCCAGAAAATCAATTATCTATCAATTATCTGCCAGTTATCTACCCATCTTGCAGTTGTCCATCAGACTAGGCTGGCTTGAACTACTCCTGCTAAACCTAGTCTGAATTTCACAGGTGGGTTTTTTTTCCCCTTAACACCTTTTTAATTTTTATTTGTCCTCCAAATTTTGTTCTAGGCGTTATCTGACATCAAGACCACAGTGATCAACTGGCTAAGAATAATTTCCCATTTTCTAAATCTGGGTTAGCACCTCTGACTGAGTAGGTTTACAGAAAAAGGAGTTACTGATGGATTAATGATTTCACGCAATCTGATGAATGAGTCTTTAGGGGTCCTGGGATGGAGACGGATTTGTCTATGTGGTAAGGTGCATTGACCACACTGCTTTGTTTTCACCCATGAATTTTCATGCCCTAATTCTTAACAGCTTCCCTGGTTTTACCCCAAGTATTTAACATTTGCTTATAGAAAACTGAATTATGGTGTTTTTTCAGCTTGATGCACTACCTGAACATCTCTTGTACTTGCCTCTTCCTTTACTGCCTGCTTATTCACCTCTTGTCTGCTTTCTGTTTATGCCATGGAAAGGACTGGTGCTTGCTGTCCTTGCACGGTCTAACTCACCTTGATTTACAGCAACTTCCTCTTTATATCAATCCATGTAGACCCCTTTGCTTTTTCCAATTTGTTTTTGGTCCTTATTCTTTCCCAGTGTCCCTCTGTCACTTGTCCAAATAGGTCTGGAGCCTTCCCTTGCAAAGTCCACCCAGTTCATTAAAGTTCATTAAAGTGACACCCTGCCTTTGGTGTGTCTTGCTTTAGAAAAAGGTCTGGGGTTTGCTTGCTCAACAAAATGCATTATTCATGAAAATGGGTCTTTGTCCCCACAGCTCCCAGCTTTGGGTGAAGCAAAGGGGGAAGGTGTGTGTCCACAGCACAGAGAAGTGAAAATCGCTTTTTCTCATTATTTTGACAGTACTTACTGGTGGCAGCATAACTCTGAAAGAGAGAGGTGGCTGGAAACAAAGGTCAAGACAAAGAAGACTGAAGAAGTTCATTCCTCCTGTTGCAATTTGGGATGCTCAGACCATCTAACAGAGCCTGACTCAAGGCTGTGCCATACATTTTGGAAAGATTTTTCTCATCTTGTGTGTATGGGAAGCTCAAACTTAAAATGCCTACCTCTAAAACGAGGTTAGGTTGAAAGAAGCTCGACTCAAATAATGCAAGATTTTACATAGGAAAGGTTGTGCCATTGCCATCAGACCTCTTATCTCAGCTGCAGCTACCCTTCAGCGGCTGCTCCTGCAGATTGCAAAATGTAATTTACTTTTGTTTCTGAGGACCCCCCTCCATCTGTTGCCTGGATCTGGGGAGTGTTCCTGCTTGTTTATTTGCTGCTTGGAGCATCCTTCCTGGTGGAGCTGTATTTGCAGCATCATCCCACAATAGCACGTTGTAGCCCCCCTGTTCTGGGGGGCTGAGTGGCAATCATTCTTTGCTGGTGTCTCCTTTCCGGCGTGCTAACTCTGAATGTCGATGTGGCAGCAGTGCTGATGTTACATGCCAGACCAAATGAATGCGAAAGAAATATTTTCATTATTTTGAAATGCCAGATTGATTTCACATCCGGCTGGCACTATTTATATATCCTCCTTTCCCCCAAACCTCTTATTTTTTTTTTTAATAGTGCCCTGATTTCACAGGCTGTGATTGTTTCTGGAGCTCCTTCTCAGGCCAGAGCTTTTGAGAAAAAAAAACCAGACATAGTTTGGGTTTTTTCCTGCACTGACATCATTAGCTGCCCATCACTTTCACAATGAATGTGCTAGTGCTGTCACAAGGCATATGCTGTCAGTGGGGTTTTCTTCCCACCCCTGCTCTTTAAACATAGCAGAAGTTCCCTTTTCTCTGTAATGAGAAGCTGAAAAAAAACCAGCTAGGACTGGCACTGGCACAGGTACTAGATACACCCCTACTCGATAAGAAGCAAGCAAACAGGCTCAGATAAAACCCAGAGACTTGGGAATCCGGTGCTGGCTGTCCTTATTTGGTGCATCCATCTGTCCCGTGTCCAAAACATTGTTGATTTTGGTTTTATAGGCGATTACCTTGGCCCCAGCTCCTTCCTATGAAATGCAGTGGGACCCACTGCCCGCGCCCTGCCAGCTTCCTGCCCACATCCCCCCTCCGAACAGGAGATGCTGAGGGCGATGAAGAAGTGGTGAGGAAGAAGAGCGGGTCACCAGACACCAGGCTGGGGGCTCCTGGACCCTTCCCTTCCCCCCACGCCACCATGCTGGCTACACCATACTTTGGGGGAGCTTATCTCATCTTGCCTTGAATACATCTACTGTTTGAATCATAATTACCTTGCTAGGCAAAGTCCCCCCTTATCTGATGTCCTTCCTGGTGGGCATTTTTCTCCAACAACCTGAACTCAGTCCGGCTTTTCTTAAACATCAGTCATTTATTCCTCTTTCTGCTTGCGGTAGCCAGCATTTGTAGTTGCTTTTTATTTCCACCCAAGCGTTACCCTTCCAGTAGCTGTGGCTAGAGGAAAACAGAATAAGAACATGAATATGAAATATCTCTTCCTTCCCAAATCATTTCTGAGGTTTCAAGCTAATGCTATTAGAGCCCTCAAAAGTGAGCAGAAATGCCCTAAAATTAATAGGAAATTTTATAACTAACCAATGAAGAGATTTCAAAGCCAAAGTAATCTGATTAAATACTCTGAATCCAGTTGGCATCCTCCCATATCACTCTGTATCAGCTGCAATCTTTTAATAGCACAAGCCGTGAGGTACAAAAATAATGCACCACAATGGCATACAGTTCCTTGAAATACAATTAAACTTTCATTAATCAAATTATCCTATAAGAATAATCACTTTTGGCTGAATACAGTCATATTCTTTAGTCTTTTTGCATAAGCCTGATCTAAAATATTTGACATGATTAAAAAAAGTCAAGTAAGAAAACCCCCAAAGACAGTGGTTATGAAAATCAGACTTTCCTTAAGGATGCGAGAAGAGGAAGGGAAATTACCCAGAAAGGGGGTTTGGAAATTCAGTGCTCCCCAACTTGGCATCAGATTGAGTGGCTTAACCAACAACAGAAGCAAAACTGTGGCTTGCTTGCCTTTTTTTTTCTTTCCCCCCTTTTTTTTTGATACAAACCAGTGCCACTCAAAGGGAGCGAGCACTCCTACGTGCTGGTGTGCTGGAGCCCCTGACATGAGAACAGAACTGTTTTCATAGTTAAGGCGTGATGTCTACACGTCCCCCAGATTATAACCAGAAGGCTTACGCAGAGGCAAACATACCAAGAGGATGTTGCTTGGCTTGTCAAAACCCTGTGTTTGGCATAGCAGAAAACAGACTTTCCTCTGAAAACACCAGCCCAGCCACAGGGTTTCCACCGCAAGAGTCAGCTCCCCTCATGCATGTATGGGAAGAGAGAGAGCCCAGCACACCCTGCCACGAGTCAGGGGTCTGGGGCAGTTTCAGCTCCAGCCCCCTCCTCCTTTGTGGCTGCAGGAGATCCCAAGAAACTAGATTCACCTTGAACTTAGTGGTTTTACTTAATTTTAGTTGCCTTACGTAGTTCCAGCAGCAGCTGAATGCACCTGTCGTGGCTGGAGTTGCACAGCCCCTTTCATGGTATTGTTGCAGTGTTCTTCAGAGAAAAATATATAGGAATAAACACACCACGTTGTAAAATAAAATTAAAAGAAAAGTAAGAGTTCCTAGGCTTTGTGTGAGAAAACATCAGGAATGAAAAGCCAAAACACACTGGGTATTTGTGAGTGCTGTAAAAGTAGCAATGTGCTTATCAGAGCTGAGGAGCTATTTACTCATCTGGAGTATTTCCTTATCATGCTTAAGGACCTGAAGCCCATTCTTAGATCAGCAATAAGGGAAACAGTGAAAGTAGTACCTTTGGGAGGACTTTTTTTATTTCCAGACCAAGCTAGTGGGGTTAAGAGCCCCTCAGTGCATCACAGCCATGCTGGAGGCAACTGTGAGATTCCTCCTTGCATCCACACCCCAAAACATGCATGGATCCTCCATTTACAATAATTATTCAGACATCTAGGGTTTTTTCTCTCTCAAGGCCCAGATCTGCCTTCCTTCTTCTTGGACAACTGCAGTCCCTTAGAAATACAACAACTGCATGCAAGGTAGTTAAGCAAAGGTCTGAGCCTGGAAGCAGAACCATGGCACTGGACACCCAAACCCTGATCAGACCAAACCAAAAGCTTCAGTTGCTGCCTAACCCCTGAAGCACACAACGTCCCCTCTGTTTGACTTCCAAGAAGCCTGGTGTCCTCCTCTTGCACATGATCCCAAGGATCCCTGTAGTGAGCAAATCAGGGGCTAGTTTTGCTGAAGGGGGAGGCAAGTTCAGTTTTGCCACCAGCTCCCAGAGCTGCTCGAGCATTGAACACTCCTATTCTACCTGCAAAATACTTACAGCATGTTTCCACATGGATAGGAAAGATAATTGCTTTAATTAAATATCAAAGATCCCATTATTTTGCAACACAGAAAATTCAAAATATCGTGGACCTAAAGCACATCTTTGCCTGTAGTACTCCTGGCAGAGGCTGGGTTGGCTCCACAGACTTCAGGACTTCAGGATTAACTCCAGGAGCTCACATTGTACAACTTCACTTCCATGAACCCTCCTGGAACAAATCACGCACAATTTTGTAAGTGCTTGGGAGAAAACGAGGAGTTTAATAACAGCCAGCATGCATCAAATTGATCAAATTGTATTGAGTTATGTCAGATGAGTCTAAATCTGTTTTCACGACAAGACAGTGGGGGAATCAGTAAATGTCACATATCTTGACTTTTCAAAGCTGGAAAAGTATGGTCTAATTAAATTATTTGAGGTGGTTGCAAAAGTAGATGGAAAATCATAGCTGGAGAGTAGTTCTCCGTGCCATAGTCTCACCTCACAGTCAGACTGAAAGGACATTCAGGCAGCGGTTCATAGCTGGAGAGTAGTTCTCCGTGCCATAGTCTCACCTCACAGTCAGACTGAAAGGACATTCAGGCAGCGGTCTGTGTACTCTGTCCCACGTCTGATGACACTCCACATTTTCAATAACAGCATGGGAATAGAAAAGAAGGGACATTTGCTAGTGATGTGAAGCTGGGAGAGGTTGCATGTAAGTCAGTACGTAGATTAAGAATTTAAAAAAATAAATTGAAGAAATTCCCTGCAAAACAATATGACTCAGTTTTGAGTAGTCAAATACAAAGTTCTGCACAGTGCAAAACAGCTTCAGAAAATCACACCAGGAAATTACCAGATTAGGAGGAGTTTTCGGGACATGATCTACAGGCTGAACATAATTCAGTGTTATCCTGTTGCTGTAAAAAAGGTAAGTCTTGTACTGGATATATAAACACAAGTGTCTCAATGTGAAAACACAAGATAATTCTTCTCTGCTTGATGATCTTCTCTCAAAGCCCTCAGTGGGATTGAACTGCACAATTTGGGCAACAGTACTTCGAACACAAGTTGTATGATGGGTGGACCAAGCAGGGAGAGGTTGGAGGAGGGCAGCCAGGTCTAGAAAAAAAATAATTTAATGGCAAAAGTGAGAAATTGGACATTAGGGCACAGAAGGCTTTCTAAAACTGAAGGTAAGGAAGCACTGGAGAAGATTATCTGAGGAAGCTGTGGTTTCTCCATCGTTGAAGGTCTCCACCATTGACAGGTGGGCAGACATCTGTCAGGAATGATGTTGCCCTTGTACAAAAGATGGGCCAGAGACCCTCCCGCTGTGGAGCAGGTGCATGTCCTGGGACAGGCAGCATTTCAGGGAGATCAGGGCATGAAGCCAGACTCCTGGCTTAAGGGGACCAGATGCTAGCCTTAAAAATGTGGTGGAGGTGCTCCATCCCTAACTTCAGGTCAGCATATAGGTTGCTGCAGCTACATGCTAGATACATAGCAGATGGACCACCTCCGAAAAATAATGTAGCTAATACCAGTGGAGAAGAACTATGTTAGCAGGAGAAAGAAAAGCAATAGGTAATCTCTGGAGAAGCAGATAATTCATTTACATCCCCTGGAATGTAAAGTTGTGGAGGATTGTAATGTACCATAAAACTGTATCGATAAGTCTGTAGTTCTTGGTATCCAGGAAAGCTGCAAGTTTAAGTCTGTGGATGTATTTAAGTCTCACAGCTCTGAAGTAAGCCGTCTCTAGTTCACACCTGAAAAAGGATTTCTGAGCCTGAGTTCGTAATACTTTTTTGCAAATAAACCAGCTTGTCTTACAGAAGGTGCTGTCTATATCTAACCATCATCTTACCATCTTGCCTTGGAAAAGGGAAATTTCTGGTTTATGCAATAATGTAGGGAATTATGGGAAATGGGCTGGAAGGATCCTTTTGTCCATGGAAAAATTAAACATACTTATCTCTTTTTTGGTGAATGCCCTTCTCAAACGGTCTTAAACATGTGCAGCAATGGAGACCCTGCACATTTCCCAGACAGTCTGTTCACATGCTTCATTATCCTTTCCTGCAGACAGCATTTCCTAACACCTAACCCATATTTCTACTGATGTAGTTTAAGGCCATTACATGCTTTACACAAGACACTCCCGTGTACATATTTAATAGACTGTTGACTCTTTTTTTTGCAAAATCGTAATGATACTGTCTTTATCAACTTGATTGGTCCTAAATTTAGTACTCCCTTTTGTCCTTTTCCATAAACATCTGTAAGGCCATAGTGCAGCCAGGTCACCATGCAGCCATGGCGATGTAGCCTGTGAGCCCTCATAAAGTTAAATATATAATGAGTTATTTCACCTCTTCATTGTCAGACAAAAATGAAGGCCAAAGCAGAGTCCAATTGCACATGCCAGCCATAGCAGAGAGAGCTGTCATCTCAAGCTTCATGCTCAGCTGATAGAAATGCTGATTGATGCACTTAAAATATACATAATATCAATCATTGCTAAGGCTAAGAACTTGGGTAGAGGTTGGGGGGGACCAAACCAACAGGAAGTTTCTAAAAGAAGGAAAATATTTCCCTTTCCCTAAAAAACCAAGGCACCCCCCCAAACCAACAAACAAAAAGCCCACGCAACCCAGAAACAAGCCATGAGCAAGGCATATTTGGGGGGTCCTGTATCCTCCACCTCCTGGCATTGCTAGGGAGCTATTGACTGTCAAGGACTTAGAGATGATGAACAGCAGCAGGGATATAGCTTCATTTTCATTCTCCTCTGTCCATTCATGTGCACTGTCTATGTTACGGCTCAGGGGCTGCAAACCAGACAAGGAACATCAAACAGTAGCTCCAATTTTAATTGTTTCCTTTTGAATTTCACTGCTCAGGAAGAACATCAGCCTGGCAGCTTGGAGCCTGGCTGGTTCATTTACAGACCAAATGCACCAAGAGTTTGGTGATGCCAAATCTGACAGTGCAGAATAGGTTTGAGGTGCCCGGGCAGGGATGGAGCAAGGGATCACATCTCTCCAGCCCAGCTACAGACCTTTTGGGCAGTGGTTCTCACCATGAGAAGGTTTTAACCCTCTTAATCACTGCATTTCACAACTGCTCAGCATGCATCCAGTGGCAAGGGCTGCCAACCAGTGAAGATGGGATTGGCCATACATCTGGACTGGGGATGGTCACCTGCAGCTCCCTCTGTGCTCAGACAACATGGTCCTTGTTTCACAGCCTGTCCCCCTCCAATCCTCCTGTTAGGGAGGGACGTTTGACGGCTCAGATTTCAGATCAGCTCTGTCTCTCCCCCCAAACACAGCTCGGGGATTGCAGCTCACACGAGGCGGTGGTGGCCAGGCACAAGTCCTGCCTTTGCAGGGAGCCCTGATGAGACCTCCTCAAAATAACGTGCACCATTGTGATCTTTGCAATTCTAGCTACAACAGGTACAGGGGCCAGAGATGGACAGAGCTGCAGAGAAACCCACATGGCTGCATCCAGATGTATTTTTCATCCTGAATTAAAAAATCGAGCTGGCTTCAGTTTGGAAGGTGAAAACCATGTGGTAGCTACTTAAACGGTGCATGTGATTAATAATTTACCCCAGCTATTTAGGACTTGAAGCCTTTACCCAGGTGATAGAAGGAAGGAGAGGAAGGGAGCTGTGCAAGCCATGCCTGCTGCACTGGGACCCACAGATGATGCTTTGCATAGGCCAGAGGTGGAAATGATTTACAACTGTTTCAAGCTGGAATACCACAAAGCTTGGAAGGAGTGGCAAACCTTGTTAGCTACTATCATTCATCTCTTCTGTCTCTTGCATTCTAATTTTAAAAGTCAGTTTCTTTTAAGAGCCATCATTAAGTTTTCAATCTCCAAGCTTTCACTTTCTCTGGAGAAACAAATGAGGAAAAAAACACTTTTCAGAGCTCAGGAGGAAATAATGGGTTTAGTGTGATCGTTTCCTTCTAGGAGGTGAGTTGGTAAAGGATTTCCACAACAGACTCAAATCAGTGCGCTTTTTGTGTTCAGCAGTATTGCCGGGGAATTTACACACCTGTCACCTAATTGCTGCTTCCTTTGTAAAACAGAAATGACAAACCCAAGTCATTTGCTTTTATTGTCTTTTTTTTTTTCTTGATAACAAAGTGCTTGACACTCTTTTGAAAAGAAATAGCAGGTTTCCTCCGCACTTTGGGATTCAGTGCAGGCTGCAGTTTTCAGGGTGTAAGCAGAGATGGTTTCCTTTGAGTCATCATAGTATCAGAAGGTGCAATGTATTATTAAAATCCAATTTAAACTTCCTACTCTTAGGTGCCAGTTGGCCAAACTATGTTTGCAGTCCTGTAGTAGAGCTAGGATGGGCTTGTCACATGCTTCTGCCATTGTGACATCTATCTAAATAGAAATTTCTAATGTCACTTTGGTTCTTAAGTAGTTGGAAGCCTGCTGATCATTTCAGCTCTAGCACGTCTAAGTGCTTCACAGATCTCTGTCATGATGCACAGACATTCCCGAGACTATAGAGATCTTGCTTAATTCTTGCAAAACTGAGGTCATCCATAGCTGAGTGGTGGGAATACAAATGGGGCTGGACCTTAATATTTGTCTCCTGTTCCTCTGCTCTCATTGCAAAGCCATGAGAAAACAGACAAGCACAAAGAGACCACATTCCCAAGGCCTGACCAGACTTTTCAGCTCAAGACTGAACATGAGATAGGGAATAGCTTGTTAAACAATAAAAAGAGATAAATCAAGGAGAGAAATTTCTTATATCTCCAGAGTTCAGGGGGTTTCTGCCAGGAAAGATTTCTTATTTTTTTCATCTGTATGTATTTCTCATTGGCATTTTCTATGTTCCATTACATTGCCCATTGATTTGTAATTGAGGATTTTAGAAGATAGGACAACTTTTGAGCTGGCAGGGTAACAAGGACTAGAAAATTACATAGGACGTAGCTTGGATGGAATTTAGCCCAGTGACGTCATGGCTGCGCTACAACGCCTTCCGAAAAAGCAGCCTCCAGATCACCTATGGAGCAGGGCATCCTCTCTGATGAACTGTCCTATGATCGTCCCTGGGACAAACAGGATGGGGCAGACACAGCTGCAACATGACTACAGGGAAGGTGGGCATGTACCTACCTACAGTCCCATGAGCTGGAGCTCCTCCACTGTGCTCAGCTCTACCTGTGTCTCCTCCAGGGAGGGATGCACTGCTGCTTTGGGCTTGTAAGAGCACCCAAACGCTTCACCACTGAAGGCTCCATGCCTCTGAGGGTTGTCTGCGTCTTCCCCAGGGAAAGGATCTCCAAAAAACCCTCCTCATGAGGATGTCTCATGGAGCCTCCTGCAGGCTTTCTTTATGTATTTCCTTCCGAAAAAAAACAAAGATCAAGCTGGGTTTCCTATCTGTAATAAGGGGGGAGATCCCCTGTGGGAGGAGGGCATAAGGAGAACCCCAATCATTACACGGGTCATCATATGGGGATTGGGAAGCACTCGAACTGTTTGGAGGCCCCTTCATGGCTAACTCAGTGTGTTCAGTAGCATGGCAACATGACCGAGCCATCCTTCTTGAAGCTAATACCGCATGGGGAGATTAACTGCGAGCAAGCAGGCAACAATAATAGGCTCACTGAAATGCAAGGAGAGCTCTCCTTCGACCACATTGAAATACCCCTTCTCCATTTCAAGCTACTTCTCCCCGCTGCCAGTGCAGGTGCCCTGGCTGTGTGGCTCAGAGAAGTCCCCCCTTTATGTGGTAGTTGTCACCAGCTCCCCACCTTCGACAGCAGCGCGCCCGGGAGATGTCAGAGCAATGTGAGACAGCAGGATGATGGCAGGGAAGTCCCCAGCCCAGCACAAAGTTGGGGCAGGAAAAGGAGAGCAGGGTGGGGGTTGTGAAACTGGGGGCAGGTGGCAAACTGGGATGCAATTCTCAGCAGGGCTTCCTGGAAGAGGCTGACTGACACACTGCAGAGAGGGGATTTATCCTCTCCTCCTCCTCCCCGCAGGCCCCCAGAATAAGTTAAACAAGGCGTCAGATGTTTCTATTTTAAGAGCAACCAGGGAGGCTGGCAACTGCAAAATGAAAGGGAGGGGAGGGCAGAAGTTGTCTAGTAAAATTAGCAACACATTTCCCTCCCTGCCTTCCAAAGAGTGTGCCCCCTTCCAGCAAGCCAGGGTCTGCACAGCATAAATTATTCCTGTCTAAATTTGACCCTGTGCTGTTGTTTCTGCCAAGTGTTTACTCTTGAATGCCGTATTTTTTCAGGCACAGATGACACCGGGTGACGTGTCATCACAGTACGTGTCCTTGAAAAATATGCGCTCTGAATTTGCACTGATGTTCTCCAGGACGGGCTGCTCACGTGCACAAAGAAAGCAGTCAGAAGGTCTTGGTCAACAGTCTGCTCGTCTGTCCCTCTGCCGCAAAGCTGGACTACGGGCTGGGGAAGCTCTCCGCTGCCAAATGTCACCGAGTTCGCAGATCATCACTGAACTGTGCATGTGTTTGGCTTGTGCAGATAAGACCTCTGGGCACCTTCTCCCTCAGATATCTTTGCAACTGTTACTTCCCCCATGAATGAGACCTGTCTTCCTCGCTGCAGTGAGTAAAGCCAAAACTTCATCAAGTATCACAGGTTCCTTAACATCCAGAAGCTGCTTCAGGTGTGCTCCTCGCAGCACAGTGACCACACGCCACTAGCAATCACCATAAGGGCAAAAGAGAGATGCCAGATAAATATTTGACAGCTATTTCCATTCTCTCAAACCCACATTCATGTTAACCCCTTTCGGCCACATGCCACCTGCCAGCACCAAGACTGGAGCTCTTTGGAAAAGGTTGGATGATCCCTTTTTGGTCATATTCAGATTGCTGAAAGCCCAGATTGATGCAGCATGATCGACAAATCCGATCACTCAAACACTGTGCAGGTCTATTTTGGTTGTGCCAAGTAATAGACTTTCATGGCTGGGGATGCAGCAGTCATATTATGTCATCAAAACAAAGATCTCTGGGCTGGGCAAGCTTACCTGGCTCCTAATCAGCCCTTACCCACTCACAGGTTCCTCTCCAATCAAGCAGACAGATTAAAATAAACCATACATGTAAAGAGAAGGCTTTGTACCCCCAATTATGGTAAAATGTTTTAAGTTACTGTCTTAAGCTCCAGCATGTCAAGGTTAGAAATGTTTTTGTTTCATTGCTCTGACACCATATGGCCAAAGTCAACAAGAGGCTGATGTGAGTGTTTGATATATGGCAGCTCAGCATGATCTCATCTTTGGGAGGTCATGGGATTAGTGCCTAGAACAGTCAGATATGATTAACATTAGGCACTATATCTGTGCAGAGATGTACAGGTCTGTCACTGTGACTACAGGTGGAAAGCCAAAATTGGATGAAGGTCAGACAGGGCTTTGTGACTGTCCAGGCAGTCAAAACCTGTGACATCCTATCCCATGTAGTGCTACCAGTAGAAGAAAGCCACTTGTCCCAAAATGCCTCTCACTGCCATCAGCATTATTGTGCTTTGCAGCCTAGGTTCACCCAGTACACCTGTCTGCTCCAACAGCACGCAGCAAATGGAGGAGGACATCTGTGCTGGGGAATTGGTTTCTGCTGTCTTCTGCTATTTTTACATTGGTGGCTGTGAAAGCTTCCAAAATGAGACACATTGCCACAATTAAACTGAATGCATTTAATAGCAAACTGTATTGCAAATTGCAGAGTGAAGCCACTTCATATTTCCATGGGGCTTGCTAGAAAAATAGCTCCAATTAATGAGGCACATTGTAGACTTGTTTATATTCAGCCTACTCTGTTCAAGCAACAAATTATCTGTGTGTGATTATGAGGCCAAATTCACCCTATAATTTTCCATTTAGCCTTTATTTTACTGCCTGGCCTGTTCCACTGAGCTGAGGAGTTATTCGTGGAGCAAAACGTCCCTGTCCTCACTCCCAGGCTTCAGAGGACTTCACAGGTGTTGCCCAAAATCACAACATCCCGTGCATAGCCACCGCTCACTAGTACCAGCTTCCAGGTTCAGAGTTAGCAGGCAGAGCACTGGGTCACCCTTCTGGCTTGGTTTCCTTCTCCCTGGACTCAGTAACCAGAAACTAAGCAGAAAGGATATTCTGGAGTCAGCCTGGAGTGGTAAAATTCATTGCACCAGTCCCAGACAGAACTGGGGCCTTGACGTTTGGAGGGAAAGAGCCTGGTCTGCTTTACCTCCTGCTCCGTGGCGCTTGTGGGGGTGCATGTCCCCAAAGGCCATCCAGGTCCCAGTGCTGTAATTGAAAGCCTATAACACTGCAGTGCCCTGCCATGAAAAGCAGCAGAGGTTGCCTTTCATCGTTGATGTTGTGGGTTTTGTTCACAGCTACAAGTAGCATTCCCAGTGAAACAGGCGCAGGCAAATTTTTGTGGGCTCCTCATGCAACTGCATGGGAGGGTCTCTGGGCAGAAGCCTTCCCAGGCTTGAGTATTTGGGGGTAATTCAGTCCTTGTAATGATGTTTCACTGCATGTTTTAGAACAAGCTGAGTATCTACCCCAGCCACTCGTCACCGTGGGAATGCTGAGATTTCTATGAAAGCTGTGATGGGGCAGGGATGAAGACAGACAGAATCACCCTATGTTATAATCGCAAATTAGGACAAACATCCCCAGCCCTTATATAGTGCCTTCACTTGTGCCACATAAGCAGTACCAACCTCAAAACATCAAGCTTCTCTTTTTCCTTCCCTAAGCTGCTGGAAGAGGCAGCCCAGCAGCAGACCCCCCCCCCATCATGGCATCAATGCCAGTGCACACCTTGGTGCTCAGTCCCAAGCACAGGGACCCTCATTTCCACAGTAACAATCACACATTCTCTATATATCTGTAGCCTCCCACAAATCTCCTGAAGAGGAAAAGATAACATAAAAGCATAAAAGCACCAACCAGAAAAGCAGAGAAGCACTGTGTCTGTGCGGTTCCACTTGTTGCTCAGATGCCTTTTATTTTTGGTGCCTGTCCTAGCAGTTTCCAAGAAATCTCCCCCTATCCTATTTCTATGGGGAGGTCTAGTGTTACACTCCAGCCCTTCAGGCACGAACATCTGAGGACAGAGTCAGGCCACGAGGTCAAGCCTGTATTTATAATATGAGATGTCAGCGGGGCCAGGTCACTGGAGCAGGCTGCACTTTCCTGAAAAACTAAAAGATACTCCAAGGGTCCCCGGGAAGATCAGGAATTACCAGTACAGTCCTGCGGGGTTGGGTCTGCAGGTTTGCACCACGCAGAAGAGCTGGACAGGGAGATGCATTGCCTCGCTGCCACCGGACACCCCTACCCTGAGCAAGCCAGCACCTCTTGGTAGCTTGGCAGGGGATGGGCAAAACTGCCCAGCACTAAATTCAGGTCAAATCTCAGTCTCTGCCATTTCATCCAGTTTGGTTTTTAGTGGAAAGATCCTCATTTTAGTATACTAGTAAAAGCATGTCAGATAGCATTCATCATTGTTACCTCTGCATGATTAAAGCATAGGTGCATTTTGCAAATTCAGATTTTTCCTTATATTAAAATTTGTATAGCTTATCCATTTCTCCTTGGCAATAAGGTCCAAGCAAGACAGAGGCAGACATTATCAAGACGTGCCAGGAGCGAACTTACTCAGAAGTGTTCCTGTGGGCACAGCTTCACCTAAGTGCCTCCTTTTTTTTTAATAAATATGTCTTAGAGACATTTTAATGTGTGGAAAAACCCCACCTCTTAGCCTCTTAGGTTCCACTAGCCCTGTTCATTTCTCACATGGAGCCATAATCCTTTCCAGTGGCAACTAGTTGGGATGTCACAAATAAAGGATTAAACCTTCAGGTGAGGCAGAGCTTCTTATGAGCTTACTGCTTAGCTATTATAGATCCTGTTCTCATGCAGAAATTACACGCACATACGGACGTGTGCATTATTTAAGATGGAGCAGCAAGACTGCAGATGGATGTATCTTCTAGCTCAGGAAAGCGGGAATACTAATTATTGTTCTTTCCCTCTAGCCATCCAATGCCGAGGTGGGGAAAATGATGTATGGGACATTATTTGATTGCTCAGATATACTTTTAAAACACACTATTAGGCAGGGGAGCAAAAGTTATTATCAAGATGTGTTTCTTATAGTCAAGTGACCAACACTGGATTTGGGTTCATGTTTTGACAGGCTGCAGTTGTCAACCCTGCAGTCAGGTTATTCCATTTGGATATTTCTGACCTTGTGCTAAAATTTCAAGAAGAAAGTACACTTACAGTTTTAATGTGCATCCTGCTGACACAACACCTTTCCCTCTGGGAGAAGCAGTCCTTGAGGAGGGAAAAGTAAGAAAGAAGATAAGTAATTCCTCTCAATTTGATAAACTAATTGATTTCAAGTGCACAAGATTAAAAAAAAAAATGAAGTCATCATTGTAGGGTGTTTATTATTTCAGTGTGTGGCAAAATGCTATTCTAAAAATAATATCAACCTACCATGGGAAGCCACATCATTTTTATCAGCATAATTGATAAATAAGACCTCTATCTAATGTTTCTCTTCATAGAAAATTACAGCCTTGGAGAAGAACATGAGTGAGCACTGAAGAGCTGACAGCCCTGGCTGGAGACAGAGGTTGCTTTTCACAGATAACGGAACATTTTACCAGTGCTAAACTGATTTGGACCATATGACAAAGTAGCAATATCTATGGGGCTTAATCTGCTCTACTACCCAAAGAGTTGCAAGAAGATGGCCCTTTCACTGCACTTATCATTGAAATGTAATATATTTAAAGACACAAACTTGGAGGAAGTCTCCCATGATCATATGTTTTCCATCATTTCCCCCCTGGAGAAGAAGGATCTGCCACCAGATGAAGCCATTCCTGGGACCTGTTTTCCAGCATCACCCAGGCAGAAAGCCCACTGTGATGGCAAGTGCTTGCAGCAGCCAGTCTGCACTGCTTCTGACAGCCTTGGTCATGGCTCCTGTCTTCCATTTCCTCTTCTCCAAAAGGGAAGCCAGGCAGCTGTTTGGGAAGCTTTGGAAAAAAAAAAAATCACGTCAAGAATTTAAAAGAAGGAGGAGACAGTGAAAGTGTGTGTGTGTCTCCAGGTTTTGGCCTGTCTCCAGCTGGCTGATGGTATGGTGCTGGCTTTCTTTGTTTCCAAGCTGCAAAAAACCCATAAAAACAAAAACCTACATAACGTATTAATGGCTTGCTTAATTTCACTTTTTCCGTGTATTCCAGTACTCATGCAGCCCCAGAGGTGTTTCACTGTGTAACTAAATAAAGGAGTCTCTAACTGTGGAAGAGGATAGGAGAGCTGATGTGAGTTCACCACCAGTAAATAACACTCTGCTGTTTCACACCTACAGCTTGCAAAAACTGTAAAAGGAGACATTTCAGTTCAGTTCAGGGAGAATTAAGTGCTCTCTGAAATTTTCCCTGACCACCTGAGAGCGTGATAAAGGGCAAATAAGCGTTTCCAGGAACACCTGAAAAGATGAGTACATGCTGCCTTGGATTCCCAAGGAAACTCCTGTTCCCTCACCGCACTGGGTGCTGCGCAGTGGCCGAAGACCTGGGTTTGTACTGCTCCTACTGACCTCAGGATGGTCATCCTGAAGGCCAGGCCTGCTTTATAGAAACGCTTTTCTTAAGAAAGCAAGTCCCAAGAAAGGTAATAGGGAACAGTCTTTGTTTTGCTTCTTACTTAGCTGAATTCTGGTTAATATTTAAAAAAATTAATCCTGAATCACTCAAAATTAATGTTGCTATTCAGATCTTCATAAGCCAGCACAAATGTTGCATCTTGCCCTTGACCTGCCACTTTGTAAATTCCCCATAAATTTGCAAAACTAAATTTAATTTAATTTAGTTGAGGTGTTAGCTCTATATTCAGCAGAACACATAAAAGCATGCACATGCCCTTTCGGTACCTGCGTTGCAAAATGCACACACCATTTTAAGTGACACAAGAAGCCACTAACATGATTATGGTAGGCACTACAGAGAAATATCTTTTAATGACGCTTTTATTTCTTCTGCTTGCACATGATCACTTCTTGTGGTGCTTTCCCCATATATTACTCATTTTCTGTCACCAAGCTGCAAGAAATCATTTGTCTTCTTTCAGAGGAAATTGGCAAAGAAAGACAGACAACCTAAATCCTGTCTCTGGTCCTTCTACAGAGAGGAGTTGGGTTAAGGAAGCAGGGTTTGACATAGCCTACCATCCAGCTGTATTTTAAGCCCCGCTGGCTTTATTGGTCATGAAATGTCCATGCAAAGCCAAAGGACCCTCCTAAACACTTCATTTGCTTTGCCGTGAGTTCTTTATTCTGCAGAAGACCAAATTAAGAGCAATGCGAGGTAAACTACCCAGTCTTTCCCAAGACACACCACTAGTGTTTTTGGCTTCAGAATCCACAAAAGCAGCATGATGCCCTTGCCTTTTAATTAACTTAAGCCAGAGGGAGCGAGGATCTGAGCTCTTGGGCTGTACCGGAGAGACTGAGAGCTGTAGAGCTGAAGCAGAGCTGCTGCCACCCGCCATAACCCCCCCCTCACCATCAAGTCCCCATCAGTGTGAAAATGAATGCGTTTACTTCCCATCAGTGGGTGAAATCAGAGCCCTTGTGCAATTTCTGTCAACAATTACCTGATCACCCTATTTTTGTGCAGGTCTGCTGATTGCAGTGCAGCGTCTCTGCCAGGGGACGGGTGAGAGGCTGGAAGGGATCAACCTATTGCTTAAAAACAGAATGTGACAGCTAGGAGAAGCAGCACATGCTTTGCAGAGCTTTTTTATTCACGTGCTAAAATTGTTTCCTATTAAACAAGCTAGGCTAATAGATGGGGCAAATTAAATGCTAAGTCAAGCCTGCTTTGGCCTGCTGCTGCAGCTGTTAATCTGATTTTTGAAGCCACTAGCTTGCTGGGCAGTATGAACACAGTTTGCTGGATGCTGTCATGGCTGGTGGTGCAATGTAAGCACAACACTTGGAATACAATCCACCAGTGTCCCCATGCCAGATCCCATAACCTACTTCCTAGGCCTGCTGCCAGTGTTGTGCTATGAGTCACGAAGAGAAACAAACACAAGGAATGTCAAATTAAATAGGACGCAATGCTTTCGCAGCATTTAAAAGCGGAGCGATTGTGCTGCAGCGTACAAACCTCCCTGGACTGCTTCTCATCTTGGTAATAAGAAACATCCCTTTAATTAGTTCTACCTAATGAAATTCATAAGCCAGGGAGTGGGAGTTTTGCTCCTGGGTAGAAACTGAAAACTTCTCTCCACTTGCTCTGCCCATTTTCTGCAGCAGTCATTAGCAAATTTTATCAAATCTCTGCATTAAACAGTAACAACTATTGTTCACCCAGAACACAAGTCCATTTATGAGCTGCAATATGACACATCTTGGAAACCCCAGACTGAAAGGCACTTCTGAAAAAAAAAAATTAGGACCAGCAAGAAAAAGTAGTTTCAAATTGTCAAGAATAAACAACAGAGAAACTTCAACCTGATCATTCTGGCTGCTGAGATCAGAGAGGTTCCTTTAACTTTCTGGGTTTGGGAAAAATAATTTACAAAACATATTCCGTCTTTCCTTACAGGTAAGGGGCGTCCATCACCTCTCCAGCTGAAGCTCTGGGTGCTTCATGCTCCTTGCATCAGGGACAAGTAAAATAATTCTAGGAAGCCTCAAGGTGTGCATTTGCTCCTGTGGAAATATTGACCCACAAGGGTCTGTTTAAATCCATTTTGGTTATGTGTCTCTCAAGACAAAGCGATATCCATGGCAACAAAAAATTTCACTGCAGAAGAGAGAGCACATCCAGAAGGAGTGTGTAATTGTGCTGTTTATTGATGACTGAAAGCCTGAAAGCACAAAGTTTGAGCTCTCAGGCACAACACCAGTGCTCTGCAGGATACCAGGGCCTTTTATTGGGACATTTTCGCACATGTCCATTGTAAAGGATAGTGAGGGAAATCAAAACCTTGCCCGCTGTTTTCATTTCCAAACTCTTTTGCAAAGAGACGTGGCTCGCTGTGCTGTTGCGGTTGCCCTTTGAGGAGGTAACAGAGGAGGGTGAGAAGGAAGGAACCGATTCTCAGCTACGTTTGGAGACAGCAGAAGCACAAATCACCACTAAGACAAACTGTTGGGACAGTCAGGATTTTGGTACAAACTGTTTTCAGTACCTACTGGGGCCCCTTGTTGTATTTGCATGTTTTCCTCAAAGTGGCTGCTGACCAATATGTTCATCCTGTTATTCCATATTGGGTCCTGTAATTACAGAGCCTGACTTACAGGGTTGGTCAGAGCTGCTATTACGGGCAGCTACAATGCTGGATGCAACTGCAGTGCTGATGGGGGAAGAGGGAGGAAGATCGCACGTGGCAGCTCTTGCACAAACTCTTGCCACGCTGGGCGATGTTAACCGAGGGAAAAGAGGAAGCCATAGCCCTCTGAGGGTCTTCCCAAGATTCCTTCCCATTAATAAAGCCAACTTGGATTTGGGCTGTGAGAAGTAATTTTCTAGTTTAGCACTCAGGGCTTTTAGCAATAGCTTGAACCAGCTCTGCTCTCAGGACCTGCTAGAGAAAGGTATCAGTGCAGAGTACATCTTGCTGTGGTCCCACTAGAGCTGAAGGACAGCTTTGCAGGTTCAGTGCATTTTAACCCAGGAGTGTCTTACCCTGACCTGAATCCCCTTCCCCTCCAAACCTGGCTGCCTGCTAGCATTTGCTCTGGTCTCCAACGTCTGTGCTCCTGTCTCCACTCTGTTGAGCTCCCACCAGCATTGCTTAAGGCCTCCAAGTCAATTTCCCGAGCTGTTGGGATCATTCTACTTGCAAACCAGAGCCAGCACTCACTTTTAGCCTTGAAGATCCGTGGAGAGTGGGTATGGGGTTGGTAGCCAGCCGGCCAGATACTGCTGCAGAGGGAACACAAGAGAGACCCAAGGCTAAATTTTTCAAGCAGTATTTTAATGCCATGACCCATCTAAATGCTACATAGCCACTTGCAAATGATGTGATTGATTACAGATTACATCAACACCAGCCTGTCGGACCTTCTTCCCCACAGTGGTGCTGACAGAGTACCCATCAGCTTCATTTCCAAGAAACCATAAATGCAAGAGCTGTAAGGTCATCACCCTCACAGGTGAAAGAAGGGACCCTTGTTCTGAAAGCCAAAATGGCTCTATTAGGAATTTGAGGTTAAGGTACTCAAAGGGGCACACACTGTGCCCTAAAAATGTACCCAGGGTGAGCACACGTCCCACAGAAAACACAAGGTGTGAGTTGTTTGCTTTGTCAGGGAGAAAGACCAGGGTAATGGTTTCTTTCAGGGGTTTGGCTTCTTATACTGTGGCTTCCTGTCCCAAAGAGGAACAGGTTCTACTTCTGGAGGCCAAAGCTTATGCATTGAGGAGAACAAATTGTTTGAAGATTAATACTGAATCTAGCATCTCTAGTTGAGATCAGGAGGTGATTTTAATGATCAGACTCACCTGAGTGAGAAAAAAAAACAGAGGCATTGCCTTCGCCATCCATGCACTTGCAAGTGCCCACAACTTCCCCTCCCGTATCTACCTCACCCCACCACCATCCATCCGAGAAACCCCACCTCCGTTACTGCAGGGGTTTCCATTTCAGCTGCAATAGAGGGTGGCCTCTCGCTCTGCAGCAGCAGTGATATATTACCCACCCAGGTACTGACCAGGCTCAACACATCAGCTTATCTGCCAAGGTCTACTCCCATGACCCTTTGTCCCCGTTAGCCTGCTGAATTTATGCTCCATCTCTGATGTATTGCTACATGAAGCTGAAGGCAAGGATGAAGTTTTTCCTGGTGGTGCAGTTAAAACCATTAAGAAAAAAAAAAAAGCCCATGAGCAAAACTGTCTCACTTTGCCAAGATCAGGTGGGATGCAACCTTATTCTTTCGTTTGGAACATAGCAAATATCAGTTGATCAAAATGGCTTCAGGTATAACATTTTTAATACAAATTTGAAAGAGCTATAAGAAAACATCAGTGCTGTCTCAGGGGGATGTTGGCCTGAATTTAAAGAGACCTTCAAGTGATTGGAGCTCAACTATATGGGTCAGAATGAAAACGTCTACTTCAGTGATTCTCAGTGAAAAGACACAATGTCAAGCTAGGTTTTTATTATGGTTAACCCTTTTGATGCTTACTGCTGGAGTTATGGATTTAGATGCATATTTAGATACTGGCATTGTATGCTTGTATAAGCAGCATCTTCCTGACTCCAGAAACCGATGGCTGGTTGCCCATCTGTCTCTTGGGTCTTTTCTTGCAAGAAATTGTGGGTATTTATAAGTCAGTACCCCCTCATTTGCTTGCCCTTAATAGGGCAATGCATTCCCAAAGCCATGTATCAGCTCTGGGCTGGCTACAGAGACTGAACCATCTCCTTCACCTCCCTCCTCTCCTCTCCCACATCATGCCTCATAATGCCCCCCTTAGGGGTGGCCAAGATCCTGCTGAAGGAGACCAAATTTCAGGCTACTCAGCAATCCCAGCTCTCAGGAGAGCACGAGATGCAGGCTGGAGAAGCCTTTTCTATCATTACTCCCTGGAGCTGTTAACAGCCAAGGAGTGGTTTTGCCAGATCTCAGCTCCTCTCTGGTTACATCCCCACCATCCGTGACCCTAGCAGAAATCCCAGGCTTATAAAATTAAACAGGCCATTCCCACGAGCCACTCTGGGGCTCCATGCTTGGATGGGATCAGGGGAAAGAGCAGAAGCATGTCTGCTCCCAGAGTGGTGCAGAATAAGTAGTGTACAGATGCAAGCTCCAAGATTCTCTGGCCCTAGTTTTCCTGCCCCGGTTTTCCCACAGCTGCAAGTCAAACCGGACATGGATGTAGCACAGTAACCTATTGAACCAGATCTCGTTAGCTAACTACAAAGAAATCTAGCAGACCATTAAAAATTAAGCTAAATATAGGCACACATAAAAAAAAAAAAAAACCAACCCGGTAGTTCTAAAGCTCTGAACCTAATTCATCAGGGAGCAGAAAATCGTAACACATGAGATGTTCTTCAGATGATGCAACTGCAGCTCTAGCGAGCCAGAAAGCTTTAACCAGATCTCCCAGAACCACAGGGAGGAATGCTGTGCTTCTGCTCCGCTGCCAAAAACCCCAGCTTCCTGCACGCCTGGTTATTTTCCATGCTCAGACATGCGTGCGCTCACACTGCAACCTGGGGATGTGCTACCCTTTCCAGCCTCCTGTGGCTCACTCCTGCTTTCAAGGCTCGCACCTGCTTTCAAGGCTCACTTGGTAGGCCAGAGGACAGCTCAGGTCATGTTTTCCTTGGGATCAGGGGTGTTGGTGGCAACCGGTCATGAGCAGGACTGGAAGCCAGGGACAGCTTTTAAACAGCCAGTGTCACTGGGACAACCTCCTGGTCCAAGCTTGCGAAGCCACTGCTGTGGCTCCTGCTTTTGGCTCACATCTGGGCAGTAAGGGCACCTGACTAACAGTGCTGGGTGTCAAGTGCAAAGAAAACATCTTTTAATTAAGAGACAGGTGTTGTGCAGTGGTCTAAGTACAAGGCTTGGTGGCAAGAGTTACAGACCTCCCCATCTACAGCCTTCAAGTTTTACCAGGCTCTCATAGAGGCAGAATGAATGAAGGAGACCCAGGAGAGACCCTACCAGATCTAAAACAGGACCTTCACAGTGGTCTCATGAGGTTAAATTAGTTTGTGCAGACTTTGCCATCACAAGTAACCTTCTGGTTCAAACCTCCAACATTATGTGAAACGCCGTCCTTTGATAAGGGCTGAATTACTCTAGGAAACATCAAAGAACTTGTGCTCTGTGACGTTTGTGTGCAGCACTTTGAGTGTGTTTTCTCTGCTTTTCCTAGTCACCGCGCAACAGTCAATTAAAAAGCGCTGCTCTCTTTGTAGCCTTCGCTGCAGTACGAGGTTTATTGTCCTATTTATCACCGTTGAACTGCCGCAGGCTGAATTATTTATAGCGCTAGAGAAGATGAATTAAGAGGTAAATTCAAAGTAGGTCACAGAGATGTCGCCTTGGCCTTGAGACCCAGACGTGTCAGTGGGCTGAAGTCTTGGCTTCTTTGGCTTGACAGGATGGAGCATCATCATCGGCACTTGCACCAAATCATCAAGCTGTCTGCACCCAGCCAGCACTCCCCTCCCCTTGGGCCACAGGGGTGGGAGGCAGGTACAAGCACCTTGCGTTAACCTCCACAGGTGACTTGCCCCCACTTTTTTATCTGTGCATACTCTGGAATTTCAGTTAAGATCATTGCAGTGCCCTCAGCAAGAAACTCCACTACAGAGCCAGATTTCTAGCATGTGGCATGGCCTGCCAGTACATCGCACTGCCAGTGGCATGCCACAGGATGAGCCAAAATGCCCCAAAAATTCAGAAAGTGGCCCACCAGCCTGAGATTTTTAGTTTTTAGCATAGGAACAAAACAGCTACTTAAGCATGGGGTTTTTAAAAGGAAATCCCTTGTGCATTTCCCTTCCTAAATCCCAACTGCATCTCATAATCCTCCACCAAGAACAGCCTGTGCTCCACGCCACCTCTAACTTCAATGAAGACAATACTTCAGTTGTTTCCAAGAGTCGACTCATTTTTCATATTACTGCTTTTCTTACACCACATCTGACTGTATAGCAGAGGTTCCAGCAAGATGCTTATGCCAGAGGTCCCCCGGATACTTTCCATGCCAGAAGGTGGGAAGCCCTCCCACAGGCAAAGGGGATGGGGGTACCTGCCTGTCATGGCCCCAGAACCACCAATATGAGGATATTAATCTAATAAATATTGGAAATCTACATTATTTTACCGATTTCTATGTTCAAATATAGCACCAAAGCATTTTTTAAATCCAATTTAAAAATAAATACATACATGAAGCAAAACACTGCTCCCTCCATGCCACCTTGTTCCTTGGAAAGCACCAGATTTGTTGATTCTGGGCATCTTGGGGTTTTCTCAGAGGGTGTCACAGGACCTGTTCTGGTTTCAGCTAGGATAGAGTTAAGTGCCTTCCTAGTAGCTGGTATGGTGCTGTGTTTTGGGTTCAGTATGAGAAAAATGTTGGTAACACTCTGATGTTTTCAGTTGCTGCTAAGTAATGTTTAGTCTAAGTCAAGGGTTTTTCAGCTTCCCATGCCGAGCCAGCGAGAAGGCTGGAGGGGCACAAGAAGTTGGGAGGGAACACAGCCAGGGCAGCTGACCCAAACTGGCCAAAG